>RJWM01003992.1:0-106543 GCA_004363535.1 Dasyprocta punctata
AACATTTCCAAAATATTGAAGAGGTGGTAACATCCAAATTCATGTTAGGAAGACAGAATTAGGCTGACAACAAAACTATCACAACACTATGAAAAATAAAATGACATGCCAGTATCTTTGATGAATATACACGCAAAAATTCTCAACAAAATATAAGTAAACTGAATTTAACACTATATGAAAAAGATTATTTACCATTATCCAGTCAGATATACCCTAAGATGGAAAAATTTTTCAAACAATTTTTTTCCTTATCTACCCAAAATAGTATGGCAAGCCCTGGTTAGAGAAATTAACTAGGAGAAAATAATCAAAGGCACCGAAATTGGAAAGGCAGAAGTAAAATTGTCTGTGTTTGCAGATGACACTATCATATATATAGAAAACTCTTAAGATTCCATGCACATACAAAAACTATTAGAATAAGCAAATTCAATAAAGTTGTGGAATACCTGACATGTAAGAAGTATTCAACCCACTCTTTCCATATCTATCCAGATAACACTGCAGGTCCTAGCAAGAGCAAATAATCAAATATATCTAGACTAGAAAGGAAATAGTAAAATTTTCCACATTTGCAGAGGAAATGGTCTTATACACAGAAGGCTATAAGATTCCACAAAAATCTTGTTAGAATTAATATATTCAGTAAAGTTACATGAAACAAAGTCCATCTATAAAAATCAGTAATATTTTTACATGCCAACACTCATGAAGAAAAGTCCCACTTAAAATGTCAGAACGTAAGCAATCTAGGAATAAAGTTAAGCAAGGAATACATTTTTCTTGTGACAAAATACCTTAGCACAACAATTTAAAGAAGGAAATGTTTATTTTGACTCATTCTATCAGAGGTTTCAGCCCACAGCCAGCTGGCTCTGATGGTTCTCAGCATGTGGCAAAGAAAAACATCATGATAGATTAATGGATCAGGAAATAGCTGCTCACCTGTTGGCAGCCAGGAAGCACAAAGAGAAAGAAAGATCTAGAAAGCAAGTGGGCAGGGATCAAATATAGTTCCCTAGGTCAGTGTTCCATGTACCTCTCTTTTCAACCAGGCCCCACCTCCTAAAAGTCTATCCACATAAAGCCTGATCTCTTACCCAAATCCCATCATATGGCCTTTGGGAAGCATTCTAGATTCAAATTACAACACCAAAATATCTGCAGATTCGGTGCAATCTCTGTCAAAATACCAATGATATTTCTGTTACTAAAATTCGTTTGGACCCACAAAAGACAAAAATCACTATCATAATAGTAAGCAAGAGAAACAAAGCCGAAGACATTGTACTACCTGACTTTAAAATATGCTAAAAAGCTACATTAATCAACCACTGAGATAGTGACAAAAATACAAACCCATAATTGATGGAATGAGCACCCCAAGAATACACAATAAGAAAAAGATCAGCTCTTCAATTAATAATGTTGGGAACATAGGCTACTTATATGCAAAAATACAGGAAATTGAATTCTTATCCTACACCATACACAAAAAACAATTCAAAATGGACTAAAAACTTAGGCATAAGCTCTTAAACCACAAAACTCTTAAATGAAAATAAGTATAAAAACCCCTTGACATTGGTCTTAGAAACAACTTTTTTGGATATGACACTATATATATATATATATGTATGTATATATATATATATATGTATATATATATATATATATATATATATATATATGGCAAAATTAGTAAGTGTGAGCTCATTGACCTGAAAAAGCTTCTTCATGACAAAGAAAATTATCAACAAAATTAAGTCAGCCTAAGGAATAGAGGAAAATATTTGACAAGCATATATCCACACTGTATGAGGAAACCATAAATATTAATCATAAAAGTGCTCTCAAAAAATACAGTTAAATATGGGCAGAGTACATGAGCAGATGTTTCTCAAAGATAATATATATGGGCAAAAGTTCCACAAGAAATTAATACTACTAATCCTCAGGGAAATGTAAATCAAAGATTCAGTGAGATATCACTTCAGACTTATTGAGAAGACTATCGAAAACCCAGAAGAAGCTGTGTGGTGGCACAGGCCTGTTATTCCAGCACCGGGGAGGATCAATGAAAGTTTGAGACCACCTGGGCTCCATAGTGAGTTCAAGGCCAGCCTGAACTACACAGCAAGACAGTGTCTCAAAAAAAGCAAAAAGAAAAGAAAAGAAAAACCTAGTAAGTATTGGAGAGTATGTAAAAGGAATCCCTATATACTGTTTGTGGGAAGATAAATTAGTACAGATATTGTGGGACACAATATGGAAATGTCTCAAAAGCTGAACATCACTAAGGTCATAAACAAATCTTAGTGTATATCCAAAATAAGTTAAATCAGGATATCAAAGAGACACAAGCACTCCCAAGTTCATTTCAACACTGTTTGCAATAGGCAAGATATGGGTTTAACATAAACATCTACCAGTGTTGTGAGTGAATGAAGAAAATATGGTATATAAACACAAAGAAATACTACCAGCAGTTATAAAAGGACATATTTTCAGTTGTGACAACCAAGAAAATAGCATATTTAGTGTTTAATACTAATATTATATTGAGAGGTACAGAGAAATTAAAAACACATAATCTCATTTATATTTAGAATATAAACACATGGAATTCTTGGAAGCAAAATGTAGAGTGGTTGCTAACAGAGAATTAGATTTAGAGAGAGAAAGACAGGTGTTAGTCAAAAGATAGTATCAGACAGTACAAATACAGAAAGTCTACCAATATTAGGCCACAGAAATCACAACCTGTAATAAATATAACTAGCCAAATTAAAGAAATTTCAGAATGGTCTCCTTGTTGAGATATTTTAAAATACATCACTGCATTCCTAAATCAATGGCTATATAAATACTAAAATATATATCACAAAATCATAAAAATTTTGTAAATGGAAAGCATTAAATATCTATCAGAATTGAATGAAAATGTATTAAATGTTCACTGATAGAACTGATATGTAAAGAATGAGATACTGATCAGTTAATGAAATCAAAAATATTTTCTTATGTGTACTGATGGAAGGCAAATTGCTGAGTGCAAAAGAAAATACAGAGGAGGAATACAGACAGTTGTGTACACACATCCAAGTGTGTGTATTATGTGCATTTGTAAAAATTTAAAAATTGAAGCATATATGTTTGAGTGACAGAATATTTGTGAAGAAATACACAGAAAATTCACAATTAGGAAATTGTAGTTACAATAAAACACTTTGCATTGTGCATCTTCCAACTTTTAGCCTTTATAGCAACTATGTACTTTGCATATACAAAATGAAATCAAACACAAAGCTTGTTAGAAACACAAGATTTATTATAGTGGCAAGAAAAAAAGATGAGACATAGTGATTTGCATGAAAAAGAGAACAATGAAAAATAAGGGAACCATGAAACATATGTGCACTGATTGAAATCACCTGGTCTTTGAGCTATATATCCCAAGAAGTACTGTCGGAAGGACAGTGAGACACGTAACTTGAAATTATGTGAATTTGATCTATAAGCCATAGGTTTTCACATATTCTTCTTATACTTTGTATTTTGTTTTAGAGAAATTAATTTACTTACTTTATGCTCCTCTGCCTTCATACCTTCCTTGACATTAACATTTTGGGTTAACCTTTCCTAAGCATATATGACAATATATATCCTTCAGGACATCTTGGCTTAGGCATTGCTTCCTCTGAAACTTTCTTAGTCTAAGTTTATAGTTTACTGAGAACTCCATCTCCTTATCCCTATAGATCTCTTTCTCCCATCACATATTATATGCAAAGACAAGTTTTTCTCTCTAGGCCATGAACACCTAGGGAGCCTGTTAACTTGTATCATGTCGTCCAGTCTTGTCTACAACCCCCTGAAATAGGTACTTTAACCATATTCTGCTGTGAGAAATCGGAGGGGCCTAGAGATTAAAGAAATTGTCCAAGTAAACATGAATCAAGACTGATTGGGCCAGAGATATAGTTCAGCAGCATAAGAGCCTGCCCAGCAAGCGCAGGTCCTGAGTTCAATTCCAGGTACCAAAAAACAAAACAAAACTGATTTGACACGAAGTGACCTGGTTGCTGGTTGCACACTTATCATCTACACTATGTTCTGTACTATGCTACCACCCAAAACTTAAGCTCAACATTAGTAAATTAGTATGGTGATTGGATTTTAAAAAATACTTTATTTCTATCAAGTAGGAAATTCTTGGGCTTTTTCCACTGTCGTAAGGTTATTTCTTACCTATGTCTAATCTATCACCTTAGCCACATTGAGGATGATTGGTATTTCTAATATTAGCACACAACAAACTGCTTTCAACTAGTATAATTAGCTTCAAATTGTGTTACATAATAATCAGAAATAAAATATATTGGAAAACTGTATCTCTTTCACTTTCTCCTCTAATTCCCTCAACGGATAAGAATATGTTGATAAAATAGAGTATGATAGTTCTATGTCTCCTTCTTAATGCTATTTAGAACAGATAATCAAGTACCTTAGCCTTATCTATTTTAGTAAAGTACAAATTTCATATGATGGGACCTCAAAAGAAATGATAAAATCTTCACATTTTATACTACCCATTATTGCAAGTTGAATCAGAAATTAATTATTTTTAAATATTCTAAATTTATTGTCATTGCTATTATCCATAAGGCAACCCATTGCTGGAAACACTTTAGGTATGTCCAAGAGAATAAAAATAAAATGAAACAGTGTGATTTGGTTCTGTTTACCTCAAAAGAGGAATACAATTTAAAAACACAGATTGAAAAAGAGTCAGCTTATTAAATTGTTTCTTTGAAGTCATGAACCTAATTTAGACTCCTGTCATAATTAGTGAAAAAAGAATATATATATATCATAATTTGTGAAAATATACATATATCAGTTGAAATGAACTGGAAAGCAGCAATTTCTCCTAAAGGAAATAGTTTTTGTTCATTATATTTATCAGCCACTTTGTGATAGCTAGTTTATTAAAATGAACATCTATTTTGATTTTGATTAGAGAAATTGATGACACCATAAAACTTGCAAACAAAACTGAAGCATTTTTGCCTTTTCGTTTTGGTTATATCAGGAGAAAAAATGCCAATGACTTATCAACATTCATTAATTGTCTGTTACTCTTACCAATAAAATAAACACTCTACCAGTTTCTAGTCTGAACACTTAAATCTAAACCTGTAACATATTAAGGAAGTATCTGGCTACAAAATACATTCTAATGTGCCAAGCCCCAACAGGGACTGGTAAGTATAGGTGTGGCACCAGAGATTTCAAGTCTGTTCTTGCAGCACTTAAAATGGACAAGCAGCTAAGTTCAAAGCAAAAACGTTGTGTGCATGCATGTTTCTGAAAAAGCAGCTGCTGCATAGTCTTAAAATGTAGCATAGCATCCAAGCAATAAGATTAAGGCGAGCTCTAGAGAGACTGCTAGGTTCTGCTGATTACCAGCTGTCGTGGAACCAAACTTGAGAATTGTAAGCTGTTTTCTCTCCTTAACAGGATTCACTAGTTTGAGATAAAACAGATGTTTTTTTGTTTTGTTTTGTGTTTTGTTTGGTAGCAAAGTACACTCTTAATTGGTGTCTTCATTCGCTCTGAGTATTTTCTGAGTCCTCGGCAGAATGAAATACTTGAGATTCCATGTTATGAACCTGACCTGGGGTGACCTGTGTGTCATCCGGCCTTGAGTTCGAGTTGTACCTGCACAATATCCTAAAATCTTCATATTATTAAGAGTCTATCACCATGTACTTCCAAAGTCAAGAATGAAATGTGTCTCCTTCAGATCATTTATTTTCTTCTCGCTTAGAATGTAAACACTTCTAAGAATTGGCTATTTAAAATACTGTGTTTTACAAGGTGAGGGAACAATGTGAATAATTTTTATAAAACAATAAATACAACTGTTGAATTCTGGTTTGATAATATATGTAAAATTATACTGGGTCTTCTTGATGCTTCTTTAGCTTTTTCCATATCATCATCACACATACATTAGTTACTTAAATGTTAAACAAAGCATAACTATGGTTATATGCCGTATATTACTAAATGAATAAAGCCCCCATCTTACTTTAAAAGGCATCATTCCAAATGAAAATGTGTAACACCTTACACGATAAAACTGCCTCAGAATTTTTTAAATGTCTAGTCAAAATCTGTATGTTAGTGCAGAGAAAACAACAATTTTTGGCTTCTGCATCGGAGTTACTTAAATCAATTTTACATTTCTTAGATTATATTAGAAGAAAATACCTGAGATCATATGGAAAGACCTCATATTATAATATTTAATGAAGGAATTATTGGTCATATTGGTCCAGCAGCTGCTTTCTTCCCCTAGTTCGCTCCTTGTTTATATGCAGTGAGTATTTTACTAGGTTAACAGCCATGCTCTTCAAAAGTGCTCGCCTACAGTTGCTAAATGGCTATTTCATAGTAAGTTCCTTTTTTTTGTTTGTTTGTTTTTTTCAGATAGAGTTTCACTATGCAATTCAGACTGGACTTGAACTCACAGCAATTCTCCTGCCTCAGTCTCTGTGGAGTGCTAGGATTATAGGCATGCACCACCAGACCCAGTCTTCATAGTAAATTCTATTTTGTCTGTCTTATTTCTCACTGAGAACAGAGCTCAAGGTTATATTATTTTAAAGTAATATTTTATTATATTTGCTCTCATTCACATATATCTTTAAAATCTTTTACAAAAACACCCAGAATCATTTGCCAAAGAAACAAAATATGTATACTTTTCTTTTATGTTATGTATCCTTTTTTTTGTTGTTGATTAAAAAAAAAAACCCACAATGGCAAGAGCAAACCATAGTAGTTGTAAACTGGATTTAAAAATTTATGTATTTTCATACAGTGTGTACATAGTATACATATATAATGTATATGTACATTTAAAATATATGCTTACTTATTTTTATGAAATATATGTGTATTATATGGAATATGTGATTTACAAAGTACACATGAATTGTTTCTATCAGAAACATTATGTCTATCTAGGAATTCTCATCTTGGTTAAAAAACATCCTAATGTCTGAAAGCAGATTTTCATTAATATTAATATTTTAAAACTATAAAGAAAACAGATTGATAATACCCTAGAAGTCTTATATGCTTTAAAAACTGTTATTTTAATACAAATAATATATAAAGAGAAGCTGTTAATGATAAAGACAGAGAATATATGTAGATCCTTGATTTTAAAATTCTTACTCATAGACTGTAAAATAATTCCTACATGGTATTAATCAAGTTTAAAAGTCATTTATTTCAATAAACTATGAAATACAAATAAACTATCTCTGTGAATGTAGGCTATATAAAGCATGGAGGGAAAAGTATGTTACTTTGAAAACTAATAAAAACTTTTAAAAACCCTCATGATATATCCTAATTCTAAATTTAATGTTGATTATTATTATTTATATGAGCCAACATATACAAATGGTAATATGAAATAAAATACTTTATGTTTTTATTGAATATGTTGCAATCACATTTATTTATTAATCTTGAAGATTAGTCTTATTTTTGCCTTTATAAAACCATTAAGATAAGAATACTACAATATCCATACTCATTTAGACTACTCTAACTAATCTATAATATTTTTGTAAACACAGTTGGGAAACAAATTGCATCTACCAAAATCATGAAATACATTTAATATATGTTCTCAGACCACTAAAGCTTGTTGAAATCCTAGAACCTCATGAAGTATTTTCTTTAGACTTTATTTTAATGGGCTAACCCTCTCCTTATACACCATGCATCCAATTTAAACATTAATTACTAGTATCCACTTTTTAAAATGTCTTAAAATGAGTCTTTAATCAAGTTCAAAAATATATTATGTAAAAATTGTATTTGCTTTGAATGAAGCTAGTAAGTAAAATTGCAAACTTTAAAGGCCAGGTGTTGTGGTCCACGCCTATAATCCCACCATTCAGGAGGCTGAAGCAAAAAGATCGCTATGAATTCCAGGCTTTCTAGGGTTAAAAAATGACTTCAAGACCATCCCAAACTACATAGTGAAACCCTGGCTCAATCAATAAATCAATCAGTCAATAAATAAATCAATTCTTTAAAACATTTAATGTAAAAAATCTGCCATCTCAGTTTAACTCCAACATATTTTACTAAACTTCTCTTGAAACAGGTCCAGCCTAGCCTGGTTAAAAATCAGTCCCAACAAGAGAAATGAACAGACACTTCACAGAGGAGGAAATACAAATAGTCAACAGATATATGAGAAAGTATTCAACATTTCTGGTCATTAGAAAAACATAAATTAAAACAACTTTAAGATTTCATCTTACTCCAGAAAGAATAGCAATCATTTGGAAATCAAATGCTGGCATAGCTGTGATGAGAAAGGAATCCTCCTGCTTGGTTGATGGAAATGCAAACTGGTACAACTATTATGGAAATCAATATGCAGATTTCTTAAAGAACTGAATTTAGAATTTCCATGCAACCCAGCTATCCCCCTTTTCCAGGTATCTGGTCCAAAAAGCTCAAGTCATCATACCACAGTGATATATGCACACCGATGTTTATAGCAGCACAGTTCCTAATGGGTGAATCCTAGAAACAGCCTTTATACCCATCAAAAGATGACTGAATAAAGAAAATGTGATTTTTATGCGTAATGGAATTCTAGTCTGCTATAAAAAATGACAGATTTGAGACATACGTAGGAAAATGGATGCACCTGGAAAATACAATGTTCAGTGAAATAAATGAGGCACACAAGCTTGAATACCACATAGTGTCTCTCATTTGACTGAGGCAAAGTACAAAGAAAATGATAAAGTGTAGATAGAAAGAGAGAAGCGGACAGATCTCTTGCAATAGGGAAGTGGTCCAATGGAACAAGGATGAAAGAAAGGTGGGAGGGGAAATAAGCAAAATAAATATATGCCACATACAGGGACCTAAGAATCCCAATTAATGTAAACACTATACACCATAACAAGATCTATGATAAATAATACCAACAAAGATGAAGAAAGGGGATAAGGGAACAGGTAGGGGGAAGGGAGGGGATTTTTTAAAAAAGAAATAAGCTGTAATCTGTACATGTAACCACTCTCAAGATAACTATAAATTGCATGAATTGCAAACTTGTACTAATAAAAAAGAAATACATTATTTAAAACATCAGTACCAAGAGCAATAATGCATAGTTTCTTTTAATAATGTCTAATATATGGTTAACACATGGAGTCAGGTTGACAACTATAAACCAATAAAACTACAATTTTAAAAGCAATTAGAAATTATCCAAATAGCCAGGCATGACAACACACAGCTATAAACCTAGCACTTAGGAGGCTCAGGCAGGAGGATCACTGTGAGTTCAAGGCCAGCCCAAACTATACAGAGAAACTCTGTCTCAAAAAAAAAAAAAAAAACAAAGAAAAGACAAGAAATTATCCATTTAGATACACCCTTTGCAGCTCATTTTGTCATAGTTGTAGAGTTTCATAGTTGAATTTCTATATTGGGTATAATTATTCATCTTACAAGCACAAATATCAAAAAATAATATTAAATAATCTCTTACCTATGCTTAATTTTATACTAAGCACTAACAATAAGGTCAATGTAATTGATTTCAAGCACAGTTTTTAAAACTTTGCACTAGTTATATAAAAATTAAGTAACCAAATTCCTTATTAAAATCATCAAAAATTAATGATTGGATGGTTTTAGTATAGAGCAATTAGGTGCTTCTTTTTAGTTATGTAAGACACATTGGTTGTACAGTATCCAGGAAAAAAATAGAGTTGCCATATAATTAATTGCAGGTGGATTTAAAACTATTTGTTTTATGTGTGAAAGTAGAAAATAGACTTGTGCTTTCCAGAGCTATGATGTGACAACAGGATTCTTAATGCATCTCATGAATATTAATATCTCCATATGATAGCTAATGTTTCTGATTAGCAAAAGTGTATAGTAAGTGATATGAAATTACACTTCAGCACTCAATGATATAGCATTTTTTCTTTTTAAAAACAATAAAGGTTTAAAACACAGATGTCTGACCTCATACACTTAAGAAAAAGGTTAAAGTGAGATTCCAGAATTCAGGTTATGCTTTAACACTGCTAATAATTGTAAATTGTAATCATTATGTTTGTGTTATTTAACATAGCCCTTATTCTATATCATAAAATGGTTTTATTACCCACCTTAGGAATTTTTTAATATATCTTGGAATCGACAAGAATATATGCTTAAAATACATCTTTCCCCCTAACTCTTTTTAATGTAGGGACCACTTATCTTTGAAATTCATTTGTACAGAAAAAATATATTTGAATATAATGATGATAATCACATGCTAAAAATTATAGAGTAAGAAAGAAAGTGAACCCATCAGACAGGTTTCAGTTTGGGGGAAATGTTTATAACACTCCATTTTGTGATTACATTTATATGGCTTAAAGTTATTTTACAAAAAATAATTATTGCATATTTATATGTATAAATATTTTCAAGTCTGAGTAGTAATTACTGCCATATAACAATTGCATCATATAAGTATGTCCAGTATTATGCTCATCTCATGAACAAGAAACTAGGTATACTTTCTTGTGCAAATATTACACACATAGTAACATCAAGGGGCACACCTGGAAGGCAATTTCCTGATTCCCAATGTATTGCTAATTTTCTCCACCACTATGAACAGAACACAGTTTCAGTAGAAAATCTACCAAAAACTTTTACTTTATCAAAGCAAAATTAGCATGAAAAAAATCGAAGTGATGAATTTGATTCATTTGCCTCACAGACAGTGTGCTCTCTTAGTTTGAGGTTCCTCCCTCCCTTTGCCTTGTCAATTTCTATTTCTTTCTTATAATGCCGACTATTAACTTTCATAAATGGAAAGGCTTGTTCCTTCTGAATGTCTGCAAAATCTATTGAGCTTGGTACTTAGCTTGCACTTCATTACAGAGAACATTGTATTGCTATTTAGCTATCTTATTCCTCATGTCATCAACTGAATCTCTAAAAGGAAAAGTCTGTGTTTATAAAATCTGTTATACTACCAATAACCTGAATCTCTTCTCTGAGCTCTCTGAAAAGCTCTCAAATTATTTCCCATAAAATTATTTTCTGTACATTTTGTCTCTTACTGTGTATGCTGAATTCCTGGAAGGTCTTCTTAACATTCACCCGGCTATCCCAACAAGCAGACCATGGAAACGACTAGGAAGTGCTCAGTCAGTGTCTAATAAACAACACGTAAATGTTCAACAAATTTTTGTTCTACATTTTATAATCATATTTTTCCTAAAAGAATTTGTTTGAAATGTATTTTGGCATTGGAGATGCATAATTATGTCATCAACTCTGATCAATCTTCTATCATATATTTTTCCCATTTCACTTGTGAGGAATAAGAAAAAAATTAAATAATTTAAAAATGATTTTATAGTTTAGATCTAAATTGTCTGACAAAATTTTCATGTGTTCTGAGATGGGGCTTTTGGAAGCTGACTGGATTATAGAACTGCTACGTGCTCTATTGGATCAATCCATTTGTATATTGGTGTGATGTTAGGATGTGGGACCTGACTGATGCTGGGTCACTGAGCACGTGACCTAGAAAGGAGAATGTCTGTCCTCAAGTGTGCCTTTCCCTCTGCTTCCTGGTTTCTGTGGTTGAGCAGTTATCCTCTGCCATTCCCTTCCATTATACTGTTTCTGCAATAGATAACGGACTAAACCCTCTGAAACTGTGAGCTAAATTAAACCAGCTATGATTCTATACTAATATGTTTTATAGATTATAATCTTTGAGGACCACTGTTTCCCTTTAAAAGTTTTACTAAAATCTAATTTCTTTTCTAGGGGACATAGATAATATTCTTTTTTAAAGTCTCACAAATCACACAACATATTCATGTGTGGAATAACGTACAAGTTATTTTGTACCCAACTGAAAATATTACTGATATTCAACAGAATTTGATAGTTTTTCATATATGGACTTTTATGAAGTTGTAAGAATTTAAGATTTCCAGGTTAACTTTTCCTTGCTTTTTGCTACTTTTTTTAGAATACAATGAATGAATCCCATTTTTCTTATTATAGAAGAAATTATTATCTGTTTTATCAAGTGATTGTGAAAAAATAAAAAAAAATGTAACAATAGATATTCTTCAGACATTAAATTAATGCAAGAAATAGTATTTCATGATAAGTAAGAAACTGAGAAGGGAAAGCTTTAATATTTATCACACTGGTGATCTTTCAGAAATACTGTGTTATAGTGACAAAGAAGAAGTCATGTCTGATAAATTTATCAACATTTGCTTTAAGGCCAGACATGGCACAATAGCACAAAGAATGATTAGGGGCCACAAATATTCATATTTCCACATATGACTATTTGGGCTGCACTAGAGAAAATTTACCCCCTCAAAATGCAGCAAATACAAAAGTACCGATTTTTTTGATACTAGCTGTTTGAAACAGACAGCTTACCATATTAAGACAGAGGCTTACAGCAAAGATGTCCTCATGCTGAAATCAAGCAATGCAGATCTCTTTCTCGCTTTTGAAGAGTGGAGTTAGCCTTGCAACTAGAGATGGCAATGTTGCTAAGGAATTGACAACAGAAGTACCAAGTGTAAATCATTTTTCTATTTTTCACCATTCTGCTTTGTTTCTCTCCATTCCTCTTCATTCATTTGTGTTCATGCTTTTTCCCTCCAACCAGCCCTCCTCCAAATATATCTCTCATACCCCAGAGTTTTAAAATCTCATATTTTTAGAAAAGTGCTACCAATAATTGCACCTGTGGTAGAGAAACTGAAAAGAAGCCATGTGTGTACTCCTATATAAGATTATAATGATCTAATCTGAATGGATAAATCATTTGAAAGATAGCAAAGAACAAAAGCACACAAAGAAATCTGGATAAATTCTCTGAGGGTACAATGAAATAAAACAAATTTAACAACTATATATATACAGCTGTTCAGAGTGATCTACTCTTAATTCACTATAAATAATGTACATTTGTGGGCCAACATAGCTGAGGTAAAAAGGAAAACAAAATGCCGAAGGGCCAGGTAAATCACTGCCATGGAATTAAAGACTTAAAAATCATCAAGATCTAAAATTACTGTCCTTAACTATATTGAAGTTCAGTATTGGCTAATGGCATAATTTCTATATCTCTTCAAGCCTGCATACATACACACTAAGTCATTTCTCAAAGCCACTATTAATTGAAAAATTTGCCTATTTATCAAAACAATACATACACACTGACCAAAATTTGAAATATGGGGAAAAGTGTAAAAAATCTTTACTCAAAATACAACTCTAAGTCCATGCCTATAATCCCAGGATTTGAGAGGCTGAGGCAGAAGGATTAACAGGAGCTAAAGGCCAGCCTGGGCTACATGGTGAGTTCAAGACCAGACTGAACTACATAGCAAGACCCTGTCTCAAAAAAAAAAAATCCTCAAAATAAGAAATTTACTTCAAATACTTTGGCATATTTTTTACATATTAAAAAATTGTGTTGGTTTCTTAAGAAGTTTCTACCATATTTAAAGCTTGAATCTAGTCTTTTATTTTACTTATGGTATAATCGTTTTCTTTTCATATTTATATTTGGGAAAACTGAAATGACTTCTTCTGTTTTATTATTATAGTATTCATAACATGAACTCTGGTCTGACTGTATAGGACCCATCCACCTTTTTTTTTTTTTTTTTTTTTGGTACAGGGGATCGAACTCACAACTTCGCGCCTGACAAGTATTCGTAATAAGAAATGAACATCAATTTCAAACAATTCTTTAGCTTAATAGACATTTTTTAGCTTTTTGGAATAATTAGAAGCACTTACTAAAGGCCCAAAGTTTGCCATTGTAACATTGATTATTTTCCTAGTAAATGAGAGGGTGCTCCGTGTATCCCCAAACCTCAGCCATCCCCGCAGTTGCTGGGAGCATCCTTTGTGGTTAATTCACAAACATATCTTCCTCTAGAATGGCCTCAGCCCAAAGAACCTGCTTCACTGGATGCCAGTTTCTGATCTCTGTCTGGGCATAAGACGCCAGACCATTTGTTTCCACTCACAACTTTGAGGGGCATCCCAGCTCTGAAACTCTCCTTGACATTCTCATAAGCCTTTCCTGGATCTGATCCTGCTTCCTTCACACACTCCAACATAGACTCCTCAAGTAGAGCACCAACTAATAAATTTTCTGCAGGTTGATGTCCATTTCAGGGACTGTATCTAGGGAACTGCTCCAAAGACTGCCTATTCTAACTTTTGCCACTACCAATATTCCGCAGGAAATAGCATCTGTATTACTGTTTGGCTGGAATTTGTAAGGCTGTCTTTTGGAGTTTTTTGTTTGTTTGTTTTTAGCGGGGGTGGGGTATTGTGATATTGTCTTTCTAATTTGGTCTTGAGGTATAATTTGGTCTCAGTCTTAAAATCAAACATAAGAGAAAGTAATGGAAAATAGCCAATTTCTAGGAAAGTTGTGACCATAGGAAAGAAATTTGGCTGTGTTGGGCAGTTGAGACACAATGAAAATGTGAAACTCGAATGCATAAAACTGAAAATTAAGGTGCTGTAGAGATTAGCAATGCTAACAGTAAGTCTGAAGGATTTACTAAGAGATTATTTCTATCATTTTGACTTATCCATTGAATAATAATAATCAAAGCCTGTTTTAGAGACCAAGTCAACCTTTGCGTCGGTGTTTTCTCAACCTGAAGGACAAGCAGAGAAGTTGGGAGGGAAGTGAGAAGAGAAAGAAAGAGAATGCCTATTGATCATGCCTTTATTTTATTTATTTATTTGTTTATTTATTTAATTTTGGTACCAGGCATCGAACTCATCAACCTCACTATTAACAGGCAGATACTTACACCACTGAGCTAAATCTCTGACCCTCTTTTTTGAGACAGGGTCTCACTATGCAGTTCAGGTTGACCTTGAACTCACTTTGTAGCCTGGGCTGGTCTCGGACTCACAAGGATCATCCTGCCTCAGCCCCCTGAGTGCTGGGATTAAAGGCATGCACCACCACGTCCAGCTTCCTAGACTTTCTTATGGGGTTGTACTGTTTTGTGTGAAGAAAACATCTGAAAAGGGAGGAATTTAATGTCTGGCCTCTAATGATTGACCATTACATTTTACTGTAGACAGCAGCCGTGTCGTGTATTGTGCTTTGATGAGGCAGATGAAAAACAAGTGCTGGCTGTAAACAGCCACACAGAGAGAATGTTTTAGTCACTGGTGACGGGGTACAGCTGGCTTTTAAGGAACTTTTTTTTCTTTCTTTTTTTATTTTATTTTATTTTATTTTTAAGAGCAGGAAGAATTTATTGACAGAAAGAAAGCTTCTGTCTAAGGGGGATAGAAAGGGCCCAAAGAATGTGTCCTCAAGGAACTTATCTCAGGGCTAAAAATGGTTGCCAAGACAGCAACTACAATAAACTAGTTGATAGCAAATAGTATAATCCTGTGATTTCATTAATAAATATCTCACATTAAATTTCTTTGAGTTTATTAATTTGCAATATTACACATAAAAGGGGAATATATATTATTCATTCAGGATTGTATTGCAACCCATGAATCTTACTGTTTGTTAATATTCTTTGTCTTTTGATAATATTACACACATTAATGTTTTCTGTGTGTTATGCAGACATTTCAGGATAAAATGTTCTGTATACATCAGTTGTTTATAACCTCATGCTATAAACAATTTATAACTGCAGTTAATAGTTATAATTGCATGTTTATGACTGCATGTTAATTATGTTTAAATACCCAAAGATTTATAAAAAAAAATCATCTTTTGAAAAACTTTTTATAAAAAAAACATATCATCTTTTGAAAAACTTTCAAAGGCGGTGCACACCTTTAATCTCAGCACTCGGGAGGCTGAGGTAGGAGGAGCAGCATTGTGAGTTCGAGGCCAGCTTGGGCTACAACGTGAGCGTAAGGCCGCCCTGAATTATATAGTACAACCCTGTCTCAAAAAACCAAGGCTGGGAGTTTAGCTCAGCGGCTTGAGCGCCTGCCTTTTTTCAAAGAATATTTTTTTTTTTTAATTTACCGATGTTAAAATCAGAAAAC
Source organism: Dasyprocta punctata (assembly GCA_004363535.1). Taxonomy (NCBI): domain Eukaryota; kingdom Metazoa; phylum Chordata; class Mammalia; order Rodentia; family Dasyproctidae; genus Dasyprocta; species Dasyprocta punctata. Next base: position 16,180 of record RJWM01003992.1, read on the forward strand.
CATTTTCGTTTTAAAGTACACACTGAAAAAATTAGCAGAACAAGCAGGATGAATATAGTAATATCAGTAATCCAATCACACAAATAGTCAAAACCTGATATAAGCCAGACAAATGACTAGAAATATAATACCATGTATTTTCCTAATAACTATGACACAAGATGAAATAAAAGGAAAAAGAAAAAGAAAACCAGCTGTCTCAAGAGTGTAGTTTTGCTGGAAGTTTGGTTCAGTGGCTTAAGCACCTGCCCTGGTAGGTGCGAGGTTGTGAGTTCGATCCCTGGTGCCACAAAAAAAAAAAAAAAAAAAAAAAAAAAAAAAAAAAAGAAAAAAGAGTGTAGTTTTGCTGTTGTGGATATGAAAGAACTATAATCCACATTGAGATTTATATTGAATTGATATTATCACTAAGTCAAGGATGATACACAACCAGAAAAAAAGTAGGAATATGGTCAATAGGAAGGCTCTGAGAGTTATTTTATATTCTCTGATAATTCTTGTACTAGACAATCCAGTTTATGAGTAGGCTAAAACTATACCTTTAGTTTTCAAAAATATGGGTCACAGATATATATAGGACATCTTAACAGAGTAATGTGAAAAGATTCAACTTATATTACTAAATGTTCTGAAATTAAATTGTTAAATGTTCTGAAATTAAGGCACTGTGTATAATTCTAAAATACCAGATGGTAAGAAAACAAAACAATTAATTATTGCTAAAATGTACTAATTTTATTTTTAAAATATAGTAGCCCATTTAATTTTTTAATGTTTCAATTTCCTCATATATAAAGTATGGGTTTGATGTACTTTCTTATGAGTATGTCTTTTGGATGCAAATATACCACGGGTTTATTTTGGAGGACATATATAAAATGATTCTCAATGTGAAACATTATGATTCATATTTTTGTGTTGGAAAATAATAAATCGGCTTACTAATATGGCTTGCCTAAAATTAAAAAAGAATGACATCAGAAAAAGAATTTACTCAGAATAATTGCATTATTTTATTTATTTTGTTTTTGTGGTGCTGGCCGTCAAACTCAGGGACTTGTGCATGGTGGCAAACATTCTACCACTGAGATTCACCCTCAGTCTAGCATTATTTTAAAATGATACTATGTAGCACAAATGAATAATTCTTTTTACTGAATAATGTGCTTATATTTTACAAGCTAGAAAATGACCTTAATGTAATATTTGACATCACTCCTTGACCTCCACATACCCTAATTCAGTTCATCCTAATAACTTCTTGATTTTTTACCAAGAAACACATATTGAATGAATACAATCATCCAGTTCTATCATCAAAACCCCAACTCAAACTATTTCATACAAGTCTCACCTGAAGCACAGTACAACAGCATAAACTATCTCCACAAACCCACTCTTCCTCTTTCAGCATTCCTATATCAGTAAATTAACACCTGCTCAGCATCAGCTTTATTCATAAACTGATTATTCCTTCTATGAGATCCACAACCTATATCATCTTCGTTCCTGCAACAGCAACTTTGTACATGTCACACTCCATTGTAATTCTGTCTGTTTTGGTTCATAACTGATTTCCTGGAGCCTGAAAGACTATTGAGTACATGCTAAAATTTGACAGTTTCTAAATGAATAGATACAGATAAAGTGAACATTAATCTCCTTTCACACTAAAATTTTAGGTAATTATTAGGATGACTGCAATAGTTTGTTAAATTTTTATTGAATTTTTTAAAAAGATAATGTTTTATGGCCAGAAATACCATGGGGGCTTCCTGAGTAGAAATGAGCTTGTGAGCAAGAGATCCGCAAGGGGAGGTGAAAAACTAATGAATGGTAGAACCTGGTAAGAAACAGAGAAGGAAATAAAAGTTAAAGCCATAAGAAACCTTAATAAATGATTAGATTGATACAAAAAATGTTATGTATTCATCTTCTAGAAAAGAAAACATTGCTATTCAACTTCCTTTTGGAGACCGTTTCTCCATGCTTGACTCTCATACGTGTCATATGTAAGTGATTATGCAATATTTGTCTTTGTGTTTGCTTACTCTACTCTACATAACATCCCACAAGCTTATCCATGCTATCACAAAAGGCGAGGTGAGGGAAATAGGTGCATCTTAGTCAAAAAGAGCAAACTTTCTCTTGGAACAGATACAAGCTCTATACATCTAATTTATGTATGATATGGTAAGCACAGTGAAAATCGCATGAACTTGACTTTTGGTGAGCAAAATTTGAATATTATCCCACATAAAAATGGTACTGTACAGATATGACAATTTTCAAGTATCTATTTCTCAGTGTTCCCTGTGAAATGGTAATTTTAATTAATATCAGTGACTATATAAATAATACATACTTACATATACTAGAAGTATGATATTAACTATTGATATTCTCCTATTACTTTGTTATGAAATTTGTTTTACTTTTTTACATAAATTAAAAAAGAAGTATATATAAAAACTAAAATTATATACACTAAAATTATTTTTATATGTATATGTATGTATATATATACACACTAAAAGTAGCAGTAATAAAGAAATATGACTATATACGCAAGGTAATGGAATATGTTTTGTTTTTTAAAGAAAACAATATTTCTCCTCAGAAGAAAAGCACCGGGTTGTTCAAGAATATAATAGATCATATATAGAAAAGACTTAACTTTGCAAAGATAGCTTCAGAAAGTTGGAAGGAAGTGAATCTTATTTGCCTCTCAGCAGTCATCTCTGGTTAGTACAGTAGGTTACCACAGCCTGGATGACCTAAAATTATTCTCACTTTTCCAGAGGCTGAGAAATTTAAGACTAAGGAACCTGAGGTTCTGCCCCTTGAGTGGGCCCTCTTCCCAGTTTGCATATGGCCATCTTTTTGTTGTATATTTCCATATAAGGACCCTGCTTGTAGTATTCCCTCTCTAAGTATGTGCATGCTGTGTGTACTGTTCCAAACCTCAGGTCAAAAACTAGATTTTCAACAAGACAGTTCCAGAATCACATGGAAAGGATAAAGCAGGGAACATTGCTATTTCAAGAAATACTTTCAGGAGTACAAGTTTCAGAGCTCAAAGTTCTGAACCATTAAGCACTGTCACAGTACTAAGTAGAGTTTTTAGGATCCTTTTTGTCTAAGAGCAAAAATTTTATGAGACAAGACTAAGATCACCAAATCTGGAGGAAAATATTTTCCTAGACTTTAGTGAATCAGAAAAGACTGAATCAGTAGGCGAAGGAAATTTACGTGCTGCTATTTGCTTACACTGTGTAGTTGTTCTAATATTCTGATAAACATATGCGGTGTCTCTCTCAGTTTGCCCCTAATCATTAACTTGTATACATCTTCAGAAAATGGTCATGTTTTCAATTAGTATGACTCTAATTTACTCCTTAGAATTTTCTATCAATGACTTTATTTAGTTTCCCTTTTATTCATGAAAATAATAGTACTCACTTAAATACAACAAAACACATTCATTTCTTATATTAGCAAATAATTGATCAAATTGATTGTGTGATAGTGAAATGATTACCAGAAGTATTAAGTCTGGTAGTAAGTTATTTTAATAATGGCAATCTCATCATCAATGAAAAAGAATTGCAATTCACATATGGAGCAATACCTATAAATACTCCCAAAGAAGTGAACTATGCACAGTTTCTAGAGTTTCAACCTCTCAGATGGTATAGTGTCTCCATGACAATCCAAGAATATGAGAAAACCTGGATAACGAGAGCAGAGGAAATCAAAAATACCTGTGATGTTGCTGAATAGATCAGGTGACAGAAATATTTTCCCTTGGCTTCGTAGACTTGAAACGGAACAAATTGTACAAGTTCTTCAAAATTGATAATGAATTTTCAAGTGAAATTTTTTGAAAGAAGATAACTATCATTGTCTCTGAAGTTGCTCAACACTATCCTTCTTTATAGCTGAGTAACATTCCGTTGTATAAAAAATCACATCTTCTTTTATCCATTCTGTAGTTGATGAGTGTTTGGATTGTTTCCAAGATTTAGCTATTACAAATTGTGCTGCTATAAACATGGGTGAACATGTATCACTGTGATATGACACTTGCAATTTTTTCTGGGAAAGTACCCAGAAGGGGAATAGCTGGATTGAATGGGACTTTCAATCCTAGTTTTTTGAAAAATCTCCATACTGATTTCCACAGTGATCACAGCAGTCTACACCTCCACCAACAGTGGAGAAGGGTTCCTTTTCCCCCATAACACCACCAACATTTGTTACTGGTTGATTTCTCGATGGCAGTCACTCTTTCTGGAGTGAGATGGAGTCTCAATGTTGTTTTAATTTGCATTTCTCCAATGTCCGGTGATACTGACCATTTCTTTATGTATTTATCTGCCATTTGTTATCTCTTCATCTGAGAAGTACAATTTGTGCCTAAATTTTGTAACCTGAACAACTACTTCTAAGATAACAATATGCAATATATTAATTAGTGTTAATTTCCTACTATTTTTTGAAAATTCTGTAGCATTTCTATCCTTTTTTCTGTTTTGCTTTTTTAAAAATATATATATTATATATATATATTAAAAAAGAAGTTGCTCAACACTACGAACTAAAGTAGGTTTATATATTCAATTAACACCTCTTATTATTCCTATGTAAACAAGTAGACCTACACATAAAAAGAACAACATTTCTGACATCAAAGACACCCTTTAGAAATTATTATAAAGGTCAATGTTATTCTATTTTAGCCAAATAACATTTATCAATCAGAGGAAGGCAAACAATTTTAAAGAGATATTGATAACTTTGAAGTCATCAGGATAGTCTCTATCACAACTACTCAATTCTGTGACTAGATTCCAAATCAGTCACAGACAGTGTATAACTTCATGAGTGTGATCGTTCTCCAACAAAGATTTATTTATGAAAATATCTAATTGTCTAGCAGGCCTAGTTTCTTGACAACTGATTGGGGAAAATGTATCTTTGCTATTTTCTATTAAATAAATTCATGAATTCTAGAGTTTATATATTAAAATTTTTCTCTGCCATAAAAACTTAATTCCAAAAGTAATGGTTATACTGTCTTGTAAACATTAATCATATGTATATCTGACATAGAAATCTCATTCTGTCACATTTTAAAGGGCAGTTTTTGAAACACTATATAATTTTGGTTCCTCTACTTTTCATATAGAGCAGATACGCTGTGTTACCTGCCCCATAAATAAGTCAAATAATGTTTGACACATGTGTGTTCCATATTTGTAAGTCATGTTTTAATTTTTAAACACTATAACTAGACAATAAAGTATTAAGATACAAATGTCTTTGGATCCTAATTTAATAACTTAGGTATTTTAATTCTAAAATATCAACTTTTATATCTTGGTCATCATTAATGAAGAATCCCAAAATTTCTAAACCAGAGCATACTTTCATGTCTGGAAGAGTTTCAAATTTGATTATTTAAATTATTGGGACCAAAATTTTCAACCAATTAAATTGTCCTAGAGTTCCTTTATCCTCTATGAAGTACTGAATAATGCTAAAATATATTTCATTTGCATTAAAACAGAAATTTTTTTCAATGATCTGATAACTTTATAGCCTGAATTACGGTTGTCTTTTTAATTCCATGATAGGGGTCAGAACAAAGCATTCCTGGAAAGAATCTCTTCATGGCTAGAAGATCATGACTGAAAAGAAAAAGTTGTTTGAACTTCTTTATTTACTTTCCTACGTGAGAGTGAATTTGAGCTTTGGTAAACTCAATCAAAACATAACTCATTTGGAGAGGCAAGGTTTGCTTACAGTTAAATTGCTAAGATAAAAGTTTCTGTTTAACAGTGTTACTGCATTTATTTCTTGATAGTATTGGATTTCTTTAAGCGATGGAGTTCCCTATTGGCCATTTTGTTTTTAACATGGCAAAACATATACTCTATCCTTTTGAAAACCATTTTCACAGGGTTTTAACACAATCAATCATGTGCAATTCCTGATACTATAAATTTTATGTTTATACCTATGTTCTACCCAAAACATGTATTTTACCATTCATAAAATCCTTTCAGAGTCTGTTCGTCTAATATCACCACATACTTGATTTCTTCAGTATCTTCTATATTTCACTTCACTTGGATGACTTGTAATAAAACTAATGTTCTTAATTTTAGAAATTCTCATGTGTAAAACAAAAGTCTGTTTTCAGAAATCTAAAATTATACTATCTTAAATACCCTTCTTTGGCTATAAATTGTGGGACGTGGACTTCCAAGGTTTGACAGACCCTTCTTCTATTATAGATTTAAGGATTGCATATTCCCTTTCACTCATAGTGCTTGTCAGTTCTGAACAACATGCCGGAAAAGAAAGGTGCACTAAAAAGAATACAAGTTGACCTTTGTCTCCTTCTTACTGAAATTGTTAATAATATGATTGTTAGCTTCCTTGAATTTTAATGTTCTTTTCTATAAAATGATTATCACGTATGTCTCCCTTAAGGATGTCGCGAAGATTAAATGAAATGACCTGCATAGGGTACTTATTTTAATACCTGACAATTGGTGGTATTTAATAATTGTCTTTTACTGTTACAATTTATTAGTGTTTGTTCTGTAAACCTTCATATTGGATTGTTTTGACAGATAATAAAGATGATACCATTTTTTCTCATTCTAGCCCATTCCTGGGTTTATAAAATTTCCCATAGACACCTTCCTATGTGAGTAGAACTTTTTTATGTCTTCCCTGTAGATTCCTTGCATTTGCTCATGCCTGCAAATGATTTCCTTGTTCTTAGAGGATAAAACACTACATTGTCTAATAAACCGGTAGGATTTAATTTGAATTCTTTCCATTTTGAAAAGTAATACGGCTGTTACAAATATCTTATAATTCCATTATTATTCTTTTTTTCTTTTCTTTCTTATTTTTCTAATCAGCAACTTCTGAATTTTGTTTTACATCTTTCTCCATTTTTTATTTCTTTTTTCCCATTATTATGCCTCTTGGGTCATTTTTCTACATAGTACAGTTTCATTTCATCTTTTATACCATTTCAGAGGCAGAAAGGCATTCTGTGAACATTTTTATTTGTCATTTTATATGGCATATCTAGCCAGACTCATCTGTATGATCATCACATGTTCAAAAGAGTTATTTCTAACGAAAAGCATAATTATGAAACTCCAGAACTTTAAAAATTAGAGCCTTTATAAAGAATGTCAGTGTGTGACACAGAAGGCCTCTCTACTCCTGTTTTATCCACTGCCAAGAAGCAAGGTGTGCCTTGCCAGCCACACTGAGTCAGATCTATCCTGTCATAATCCAGGGACTAGTTCATGAATGTTTATAGACTTCACCAAAGAGAAAACGAGACACTTTTGCTCCTGGTGACAGGCAGATGGGCAAGGGATGACTTGTGTGCTCTGGAATGAATAAAATGAGCTAAGCCAATCATATTTCTCTGCTAAGAACTTGAAATTTGTATGCTGGGAACAGATTACAGTGATACATGGGAACTCAAATTAGGAAGTCAAGTACATTCTGGGACTGGAAAGACATCATCTATGTCTCTATTGGAAGAATAAATCAACAGAACAGAAAAATAAATATAGGCTTAGAATAAGTTTAGTTATCCGAGAGTCACAGAGACAGAGACATAGACAGAGACAGAGACAGAGAGACAGCCATGATTCAGGACAATTTCTCAATTCTGTTTTCACTGAGATTTTTGTGCGTTCATAGAATAAGCTTTCCTCCTTTTTCTTAAGTTAGATTTAATATGTTTTTCAGTTAATTTTTTTTGCCACTGAAAAGCTTTGACATGAACCGATAAGCTATTCTTGGTCATCTTCTATTTTCCTCATCTGGCAAGTTTTTCTTCCCTTGTAAAATTCTAACTTTACATCCAAACCTAACACAAACATTTTCAACGTTTTAAAACTAATTTTCTGCCATATTGGGCTAAAATTATTTTATCCTCAGTATCATCAAAGAGTACTATAGTATATCATTTTATTTTAATTCCTTATCTTTTCAACTTTCTTTGCTGTGTTTCAGTTTCTGTATCAAAGTGAATGCTGATTTTATTTCCTCAGAGAAGTATAGTTGGGATGAAATGATTTGGCACACCTAAAACACAGAGCAGCTATTTTATTGGTAGGGACTTTCTCCATTCTACAGTATATATTTCCTTGATCAATAAAAATTAAATTAACTTAGAAAAAAGAATTAAAATATTCACAGTTATGAAATCCATGTTCTCACCAACTATTTAGGTGAATAAGTAGGTATACAGTGAACAGTAACTATAGTTAAGTAAAATGATTCAGCTAAAATACATTTGGTTGGAAAGTAATGATTTCCTTATAATATGTCTCCATTAAATTTTTATTCTAAAAGAGCAGCAAGAACTGAATTTGTTAAAACTTTGTTTTATGAATCACACATCTTATTTTCCATGTGGCAGAACCAAGGACAAAAGAAATTGGGACATCTTTTTTACATGTAATTGTAGACTCATTTAGAGATATTTAATATGCCATGGTTTGAATGTGTGCCCCAAAGCAAATGTGATAGAAATTTAATTACCAATGCAACCATGTTGAGAGGTGAAACCTTTACGATGTGACTATGTCATGAAGGCATCACCCTCATGAATGGACCAGGTCATTTTTGTGGGAGTGGTATTCTCAGAAAGGATATAGTCAGCATACCTCATGCCATTCTCTACCCTCCTCACACATGTGCACACCCACACGTGCACACACACTCTTACTTTCTTTCCCTTCTGCTTTCTGCCATGGGATACTTTTCTCTCACTGCTGAGACAAAATACCCTACTCTCAAAGTTAAGAAAGCAGAGACTTATTTAGCTCAGAGTTTGTGGAGGTTTCAGTACACATAATCAGCCAGCTCCCAGGCAGAGTGGCGCATGGCAGAGGGCAACAGTCCATGGTGGCAGAAAACAGCACAAGCAACAAGAGCCAAAGGGGAAGAGCATGGAGTAAAGACTGTTTTTGTCCCTTATATTGTATGTAGGCCACATCCACTTGGGTGTAGCACTCACACCCATAATCCCAGCATTGGACCATGAGTCATTCACAAACTGTAGATTTAGCCACCTTCAAAAGACCTGCCCTGCATGATCCCATGAGGCTTTGGGGGGACAACCAAACCCAAACCATAACTGGACAAAACAGCAGAAGACGTCAGCAAGTCCTTTGAACTTAGACTTCCACAACAGTGAGAAACAAATCTCTAACAGCCTCCAAAACTATGTTTATCTCCTTTATAAAATTATAAATCCCTGGACAACTATCAGATAACAAGATATACTGTAGTAGCTATTGTTTTCCTAGCATCCAGCTTTAAAGTTCTGTACCAATTCTACTACTTTGTTTTGATTGACTTTGTTCTGTTTTGTTTTGTTGGCTTTTACTATCTTTAAAATAAAATTTAAAATAAATAAATAAATCCCTTCTGCAGATATTCTGCTATAGAAGCCCAAAGAGAACTAAGACAGTATATAGAGTAATGATTCAGTCATATCTGAAAATCTAGGTGTTTTTAAGTAACGAGTCAGTTTGTCATAAATGTCAGTGTGATGATACTCAGAATGATGATAGGCAGGGATTCAACAATTGAGTGCTCACCTGTCGGGCCTTTCATTTGCATTATTAGTAATTCTGCTATTTCTTTTGTTGTAAATTTGGAAATAAATGTGTTATATTTCATAAGACATTTTAAAAAGGAATAGATTAAACAGATAAGCCTGCTCCTCTGACCTGAATCACTTGGATTACTTGAGTTCACTTCAGAAATGACTCTGAAAAAGGAAAATGGACTGAGCTCCCCAAGTATTCTGCAGCTGGGAGAAGCAGCTGACAGATTTTTAGTTTAAAGTTCAAATAACATTAATGTCAAAAATTTGTAAAGCTCGAAGTAAGATACCATCTAATGTACCACAAATCTGTGGCTTATTTTATACAGTAATTGTCATAATCATAAGGGAGAGTTTGATTTAGAAGGATATAACAGGATTAAAAGAAACACATTCCAATCCAAGTAGCTTTGAAAGGATTTCTACTTAAATATGCTTCAAAAATATGTATCTGTTGGTAAACATAAAAATATTAACAAAATTGTCCAAGATAAAATAGAAACCTGTGCTGTATAAGACGATATTTTACTTCGAAAAAATTTCATAGTTCTTTGAAAGTTAAAAACAGTGTGACTCTTAACACTCTGCTGCTTATTTTTACTACAAAATGTTTCCTCTGGCAACTGCCTTCCTCTGAGTAATTGAATATGCTCTATACACATCAGACTCAGGCATGTTCCTTCCACTCCTATTTTCATGAATATAAATTGCTTTAGAGTAAAAAATGAAGAGATGACATACAGTAGACTATCTCATGATAAAATTACTAAAATGGCAAAGAGCAGGCTTTGGGTTTTGGGTATCATCTTTCTTCAAAACTCACACATACAGTAAGGGGAGAAAAACACTATCAACAAAAGTCAAGGCACAAGTAAATAAATAGGCAAAGTCTATTTACAACATGTGAATAAATGATCTCAAATATTCAAAATGAAATTTGAAACAACTAGAGAGCCTTTCTTTACACCTAAATTTGGGGAAAAAGTAAAAACTTTCATAACAAACTCAATTGTCCGTAGTGTGTAGAAAGGCTAACTTCATGGACTACTGATGGAAGTAAAATGTCACACAAGACTCCTTGTTTTATATAGCAGTGAAAGCTGTACCATTATGCGAGATGACTTATACATGATATATTCATTGCAAAACTGTTTTCTTAGAAACACATCACGAAATTGAAAAATTATCTTTAAAGAACTGGTGAGATATATGATTCAATACAATAGGATAAACTGTGGCCTATAAAAATTTTATATTTCTTTCCAAGGTGGGAAATAAAGGTGAAGAACAACATATAAAATAAAGCTAGTCAGGTAGCCCAGTGGTAAAGTGCAGGCCTCATACCGTGAAAAAAAAAATGGTGAAAATTAAGAATCTGTACATACACTTGCATTTATATGTAAACTGATATTAGTAATACTGGTAACAAGTAATATTAAATTGTAAGGATAGGAATTAATACAAAGTAAATATAAAACACTTTTGGTAGAGAATAGTATACCTATTTGGATATGGCACATGAGAAGGAAAATTTGTTATTTATTTCATCTTGCATTTTTATTTTTAAAATAAGTAAAAGAAATAATTATTCAAAATATTTTATTGCAAAAAACTTAAACAAAATTATTCTTCAATTTGTCATTGATTTTTGGTTTGTTAAAAGACCTGTTACAAAATGAAATAACAAATGGAGAAATTATTTTTTCTCAAAACAATTTTATCTTTTCGAATCTAATTTTTAAATATGTTTTTCAAACCCCTAGTATAATGCAGTGTGTCCCATAAAATACATACCCCATTACAGTGGGGAAATATTTATGTTAAAAAGTATGTAAACTCTTTTTATTAACTTACTATCCTAATTCTCACATGTTGGCTTCAATATCTGAAAAACTGACTTTATTCTGAAGACCCTATTATCGTAAACACATTAAGCAATCCCTGACATATGATGTGACTATGAAACTAGCCCTCACACACTGGACTTCTGCATGATCCTCCTCTTTCTAACTTCTACTTGCCTTTTTCACATATGACTAAACTATCGTGGATCCAATTTCCCTACTGAAAGACATTCATAATCTTTCGTCCACAGTTATAAATGGGCATACTGGGAAACACCAAAATTATAAACAACTGATACCTCTTTTTCTTTGGCAATGTTAGATAGACTCTTAAAAATAAGTTTTCCAAAAAAGACTTGTAATTTATAGAATTACTAGATGTTTTAAGGATGAATCTTTGAAAAGATTAAAATAAAAAGTACAGGGCACTAGTCAGCTTTTCAGTCACTGGGACAAAACATGTGACATCCACTACAACTTAAAGGTTTATTTGGCTCGTGGCTATAGCTGATGGTTGGCTGGCTCTATGGAGGAATAGCACTGGGGAAGAGCCTGGCAGAGGAGAGCTGTTCAACCCAGGTTAGACAGGAAGCACAGAGCAAAAGCCAGAGCAAGAGATGCACCCTGCAAATGCACACCCCAGTGATCCACTTCCTCTAACCAGGCCCCACTTTCTAACAATACACGCAGGTATGAACCCATCAATGGATTAATCATGATACAACCACCTTTAGAGCACCTAAATCCCACTTCTGAATACAGAAGACTTTTGGAGAACAATTTAGATCCAAGTCAACATATTGGTAATACAATAGAATTGCTTCTCCCTAAATTGTCTATACTATACCTGTTATGTGTGTAAAATGTATACCATTGTTGGATGTGGAGTTCAGTGTAAGTTAGGTACACAAAGGAAAGGAAAGTATGACATAGAGGAAATATTTAGGACTGTTATGCTGCAAAAGGTGAGTAAAAGGGGGATTTAAAGTGATAAGGTCTCTAGTCTAAGCTGTAGGAATTTGAGACCAGTAGATATTTGTGTTAATAGAATAGTTCTGTATCTTGATAGCAGTGATACTGCTGGCATACGTATGAGGTAAAATAGCATAAAAATAGGCATGTACCTTGTAAAAAAAATGCCTGTTTTTGGTTTTTGATATTGTACATTTACACAAATACATGCAATAAGGAAAGAAAAGGGAGAAATTACTACACATCCAATGGAAATTCAGAAGATGATTAAGGGTCAGGGATTTAGCTCAGTGGTGGAGGTGCTTGCCTGGTAGGTGCGAGGTTGTGAGTTCATTACTTGGTACAAAAGGAGAGAGAGAGAGAGAGAAACCAGAAGACCAGAAGATTATGAAAACCTACTTTGAAAATAGTAGGCTGGAAAACACAGAGGAAATGGACAGATTCTTAAAAGCATATGAATTGCCAAAGCTGAATCAAGAAGATATAACAATTTTGAATAACCCAATATCAGCTACTGAAATTGAAAACGTAATTAAAAACTACCAACAAAGAAAAACCCAGGTCCTGATGGATTCACAGCTGAATTCTACAAGAAATTTAGAGAAGATTTAGTGCCAATACTCCTCAAACTCTTCAATGAAATTGAAAGGAAAGCAATCCTCCCTAACTCGTTCCTCAAGGCAAGTATTACTCTGATGCCAAAATCAGATAAAAACCCAACCAAAAAGGAGAACTATAGGCCAGTCTCCCTAACGAACATCGATGCAAAGATTCTCAATAAAATACTGGCAAATAGAATGCAGCAAATCATCAAGGAAATTATATGTCATGACCAAGTAGAATGTATTCCAGGAATACAGGGATAGTTTAACATGTACAAGTCAATAAATGTAATACACCACATCAACAGAGCCAAAGACAAAAATCACATGATCATCTCAATAGATGCAGAAAAAGCTTTTGATAAAGTCCAATACTTCATGATAAAAACCTTACAGAAACTTGGAATAGATGATATCTACCTCAATCTGATAAAAGCCATCTATGACAAACCAACAGCCAACATTATACTAAATGGACAAAAACTGAAAACTTTCACTCTAAAATCAGGAACAAGACAAGGATGTGCACTATCACCATTCCTATTCAATATAGTACTGGAAACATTAGCCAGAGCTATCAGACAAGAGAGAGAAATAAAAGGAATAAGGATAGGAAAGGAAGAAGTTTAATTATCACTATTTGCATATGACATGATACTCTACAAAGAAGACCCTAAAAACTGCATCAAAAGGCTACTAGAGTCAATTAACAAATTCAGTCGTGTAGCTGGATACAAAGTCAGCATCCAAAAATCAACAGCATTCCTGTACACAAACAACAAACTCACTGAGAGAGACATTATGGAAATAACACCTTACATGATAGCATCCAAAAAAAATGAAACACTTAGGAATCAGCCTAACAAAGAATGTAAATGATCTATATGCTGAAAACTATAGTGCTCTAAAAAAGGAGATTGAAGACAAAGTTAGCAAATGGAAAGATATCCCTTGTTCTTGTTTAGGAAGAACCACCATTGTGAAAATGAACATACTCAAAAATGGTTATACAGATTTAATGCAATCCCCAGCAAAATAAACATTAACATACCTTACAGATCTAGAGAAAACATTCCTAAAATTCATTTGGAAACAGAAGAGTGCTAGAATAGCAAAGGCAATCCTGGGCAACAAAAGCCAGGCAGGAGGCATCTCAATCCCTGACTTGAAATTGTACTACAAAACTACAGTGCTAAAGTCAGCGTGGTACTGGCAAAAAAAAAAAATAGATCTGAGAATCAATGGAACAGATTAGAAGATGCAAATAAAACTACAAAGACACTCAGCCACCTTATATTTGATAAAGGGGCTAAACATGTTCCCTGGAAGAAAGATAGCCTCTTTAATAAATGGTGCTGGAAAAATTGGATTTCCACATGCCAAAGACTGAAACTATACCCATGTCTATCACCATGCATTAAACTAAAGTCATAATGGATCAAAGATCTAAATATTAAAGTAGAAACATTAAATCTACTGGAAGACAACATAGGTAGAAATCTTGAAGACATAAGGGTAGGCAAATAGTTCATGAACAAAACGCAAACCATATGGGAAGTACTTCAAAGAATCAACAACTGGAATCTCATTGTATTAAAAAGTTTTTGCACTTCAAAAGAAATGACCAGTGAAGTGAAAAAAAAAAAAACCCACAGAATGGGAAAGAATTTTAGGCAACTGTCCCTCAAATAATGGACTTACATCCAGAACATATAAAGAATTGAAAAACATCACACCCTCCAAATTCAAAGACCCAAACCAAAAGTGGGTATCCGAGATGAACACGCACTTCTCAGAGGAAGAAATACAAATGGCAAATAAATAAATGAAGACATGCTCAACATCACTGGTCATTTGAGAAGTGCAATTTAAACCAACACTGACATTATATCTCACACCAGAAAGAATGGCTGCCATCAAGAGATCAACTATACGCCAGGCGTGGTGGCACACGTCTTTATTCCCAGCAGTTGGAAGGCTGAGGTAGGAGGAGGATTGTGCGTTTGAGGCCGGCTTGGGCTACAACGTGAGCAAGGCCAGTCTGAACTACATAGTGTCTCAAAAAACACAGGGCTGAGAGTTTGGCTCAGTGGCTTAAGCACCTGCTGGACAGGCACGGAGTTGTGAGTTCAAGCTCCAGGACCACAAAAAAAAAAAAAAAAAAAAAAAAAAAAAAAAAAAAAAAAAAAAAAAAAAAAAAAAAAAAAAAAAAAAAAAAAAAAAAAAAAAAAAAAAAAAGAAGGAAGAAAGAAAGAAAGAAATGCAAAAGAAAAAGAAAAAGAAATCAACTATAACAAATGTTGGTGGAGCTGTGGGGAAAAAAGGAACACTTCTCCACTGTTGGTGGGGGTGTAGACTGGTGCAACCACTTTGGAAATCAGTATGGAGATTCCTCAAAAAGCTAGGATTGGAAGTCCCATTCAATCCAGCTATTCCTCTTCTAGGTATTTTCCCAGAAAAATTGAAACTGTCATGTCACAGTGATACATGTGCACCCATGTTTATAGCAGCATAATTTGTAATAGCCAAATCTTGGAAACAACCAAAATACCTATCACCCGCAGAATGGATGAAAAAGATCTGGTATTTTTATACAATGGAATATCACTCAGCTATAAAATAGGATGACCTTGAGGCTTTTGTAGGTAAGTGGAGACAACTTGAGAGTATACTCTTAAGTGAAGTAAATCAGACTCACATTTGTAAATATTGTATTGTCTCCCTAGTATAAAAAATAAATAAATAACAATAAAAATAAACTGAAAGAGTAATAAGATCCAAAATGTATAACAGATATTGTAATAATGAAAGGGATAAAAACTGCTCAAAATTAAAGAACAACTGGGATAGGGGAAAAGATAAATGGAAGAAAGGAAAGGTAATATGTATGTAGGTATACACATATAACTGCATGTATGTATAAGTATGCAAGATAGATAACTATACTACTAATTCTCTGTTAGTTCATCAAAAAGAATAGTTTGCATTATCATTGTTTGATTGTCTGATCATTTTTTATGCCTAGATCTTGTAACTTGAACAACTACTTCTAAGGTAACAATATGTAATATATTAACTAGCATTGATTTCTTACTGTTTCGTTTTTGAAATTCTGTATTATTTCTACCTGTTTTTCTGTTTTGCTTTTCAAAATAAAAAAATTTAAGAATTATATTTGTGAGGTACGGTGATACGTCAGTACACACATACAATAGGTACTGATCAAAACATAGTAATTAATATTTCTGTTTGTCATTATTTAGGGTTTAGAGTTTTCAAGCTCCTGTCTTGTAGAGATTCATAAAATATGTAACAGTTCTTGTGGATGATTGCCACCCCACAGGGCTGCAAAACATTACACCTTACCACTTCTCTCTAACTGTGCTTTGATATCCATTATCCTTCATTCCTGTTGTCTCCTACACTCTCACCTATGTTATCCTCTAGTAATCTCTATTATCTATTCCAATTGATTTCATTTAAATAAAACTTTAAGAATTGTTTAAGGAGAGGAAAATGTTAACTATCTTGATTTGATCATTTCACACTGTATGTGTGTTTGAATTACGACAACATAACCCATAAATGTATACAAAAGGCTTTTTAAAATGAGCTTAAAATGACTGCTTTCATTCTCTCAATATGTACAATATTTCTTCCTTGTTTGATAAAATTCTCTCTCAGACTACATTCTTTTCACATCTTGTGTATGTACAAATGAGTATCTGTCCCTCGTATTTTATACTAAACAGAATTAAAGGATATGCTTTTAGATTCAGGACATAACCCTTGGAGGAAAATGACCAACACATGCAAATGGCTTCTGTGTGATGATCTTTATAATTTTGTGTAAATTAATAATATTTCTAAATAACATTTTAAAATTTGTGATACAACCATAAAAATTTGCTTAAGCTGTAGATTAAGCAGTACTGGTAGACAGTGTTTCTATTCTTCAGTTTTTGAAATAATATTGCTATGATGGAGATAACATGCTAGGTTTGAGGTAATATTCCTCAAATTAAGTGCTTTTTAGTATGTTGTGAATAAGTGGAAAACTGTTTCTCTGTTTCATACTTTGCAAAATTAACCTATTTTTTAAATGCAATGAGAAGTGCAAGGTATGATTAATGTTAAAAATTTTGCTTTAGATACTTGTTGATACTTCATCTCTCATTTAAAATATTAGAGAGCATCACTCTTGTTAATATTTTTTCCAGATAATGTTACATCATACCTAACTTACTCTTACTTTTGAAAGAACATTTTAAAAAATACTCTGTAGTGAGGTAAATAAATAGAAAATACATGAATTGATAATAGAAATTCTTTAGCTTCTTAAAAGATTTCCAAGACAGGTTGTTCCATTTCCTATTCAACAAGTTAGCAATATTATTTAATCTTTAATGATTTTTTTCAAATCACGATTGTGTGGAATAATTTAGGGCAGGACGATAAATAATAATAAGGTCATATTGCTAATTGTAAAAACTTTGTGCTTCTTTTATAAAAAATAAATTCCTCATCTTATTGTCCCCATGTCTCTTTGGTAGTTTATTTTCACCAAATATTAGTTGACAAAGAGCACTAGCACTAAAATGTCTCTTGGTATTATTATATTATCTGCCTCAAATTTAATCACATTTTCCCATAGTCAGAAATAATGCCTGTTGGATAATTATCACATAGATACTGTCAATAGACATAGTGATGCTCTGAATTTATTTGATATATCTTCTACGCTTAATATACTTCAACTTCACAGAGTAGTGAAAATACTAGAAAGGACTTATGAATTCTCAGAGTATTCAGTTATTATGGTAATTTCTGATAATGTAGCTATAATCTTGTATCACTTTTATTGCAAATGTCTGATCCAATGAATGAACTAACGTAAGAATTCCAATGATTTTTACCCCATAAGCTATGAATGTAATATATTTTTAATTACTTTCACGATATGAAAATAATGAGTCCTATATTTGATTTCAAATCTTAATGCTAAGCATGGGACAAATAGAGCTGCTCAAGTCTCTCTGTGATAGGTCCATATTCAGTCCAGGGCAAATCTCTACTAAAAGAAAATTGCCTGTGAAGCTACAGAATTTCTCACTCAAACTCATTCTGGCATGGTTATTAATCCCATCCCAGCATGGCTATTAATATTTCAGTCAAAGATAGAATCAAGGTCATAAAAAACAAATCTGTCAATTAATCAGATATCTTAAGGTGATGCTAAGAATTATGCCACCAACTAACAATTATTTTTAGTTCATCTTATAAAACACTTTTATGCAAGTAATCACTAAAAAATAATCCTCCCATTCAAGATCATGCATCTAGAGGAAGTTATTTTATATGGTGTTAAATTTTAGATTTGTAGAGATAAGAGATATAGACACTATAAAAATAAAAAAGACTATTTAAAACTAGGCACCTAGAAATGCTTATGAATCTTGACCAAGAATAAGTGCTAAAACGTGAGTTTGCTGAAATCGATAGGTCTGTAATCTGCCAGGCAAGTCAAAATACACCTACTCACATAATACTTAGCCATGTTGGCAAATCTATATCTCTTCTAGAGAGTTACATGTCTCAGCAGGGTTAATGAATTTTTTTAAAGTCACGTTCAAGAAAAAATAGAATGTAGAGCAATCAGCAATTTGGAATCTTTGCATTATGATCCACTTCCCAAAATGCTTCATCAGGACAGAATCATTTATCCTGAAAGACATAGCTAATAAAGGCCACGGTGTGAGGGGAAATGAAGCATTAGATTTTCAGAATTTAAGTTTTATAGTTGAAGTTTCAATAATACTACAGGAGTTGAAAAGGCCCCAAATGTCACATTGAAGAGTCCCCCAGGGTGCATCACTAATTCCCTGTAGTGAGAAAGCTGAAAGGCTCCTTATACTGAACTCTGAGGAGAGAGGAACAAGTCAACTACACAGGATTGCTTCATTGTACTGCTGGAGAAGTGGTGTATCTGAAGGTCTGAACATGAAGAAACATTTTTGAGGGAATAATATTGTGGGAGAAATTCAGCAGTATTAACAATTAATATTAATTAGTTTCAACAGGATCGATTCCATGAATGAAACAAGATTTGCAATTTTAGAAGATTCTTACTATACAATGGAAATACAAATAGTAGCAGGTTTGATAAATGAACTAGGATTAGAGGTCCCATTTGACCCAGTTATTCCCTTACTGGGTATCTTCCTGGAAGTGTTAAAAAACATCATAACACTACGATATATGTGCACCCATGTTTACAGCAGCACAATTTGCAATAGCTAAATCTTGGAAATAACCCAAAGGCTCATCGCCAAAGAACGCATAAAGAAGATGTAGGATTTTTTTAATATAATGTAGCATCACTCTGTCATAAAGAAGAATAAACTTGAGATATTTTCAGGTAAATGAATGCAACTTGAGACCATACTCTTAAATGAAATAAACCAGACTCACATATGAAACACTGCCTTGTCTCCTTAGTGTGAGAAATTGAAAGAGTAAATGAGGACCAAAATGTAGAAATGATATTATGAAATGGGAAGAAATTATTCAAAAGGAAAGAGGAAGTAAGGGGGAAAGGAAGGAAAGGAAAAGGAAAAAATGGATGAAATGGAAACTAAGTTTTGTAAATGAGGATAGGAAGAAGGGTTGAAAGGAGAGGGGATTGGGGAAAAAAAAGAGGAATCAAACTATAGCATGTACAGGTGCAAAGTCCCTATGATGAATATGATCATTATGTATATCTAAAATGTACTAATAAACTTTATTTTACTTTATTTTATTTTATTTTATTTTTGGTACCAGGGATCAAACTCATGACCTCATGCTTGCCAGGCAGATGCTTATTGCGCTGAGCTATATCCCTGGACCTTAAAGTTAATTTTTAAAAAATTTGAATTCAATGTCATGCACCTCTGACTCTCCATAGTGATACAAGAGTATGCTCCTTTCTAACTGTGGGACTATATAACACTAGAGGGAAACATTGCGATAGTCCAGGCAAAAGAAATTCAGATTTTACTCCTGGTCGCTATAGGATAATGGATGATCACTCATGAGTCATCTAGTTTTTGTTTTTCTACACAATCATGATCAAACAAGGTATAAAACTGTATTTAAGAAACAAAACACAACTACCAACAACAGAAGAAGTAAAATCTCTTTTTGGGGAAAATTCCTTTTTCTACACCTTTTATTAAGTTGTTGAGAATATTGAGCACAGTTAACAGAATAAACCTAAAATTGAATAATGATGGAATTCAGATGCTTAATCCTTGTTCTGGGACTGCTAAAAGGAATTTCAATGCCATTTTTACTGATCTTCCACTTTGCTTCCTTTGAAAGTAGTCTGCGGCATGTTGAGAACTACTTGATTAAATGCTGAATTAAACCAGGAGGAGCATGTGGAGGGTTCTCTTCCGGGAGCCTCCTCTCACCTGGCTTTCTACTACTGTGCTTACAACACATTGACTAATGTCAATTAATTGCACCAGTAGAAGGGAATGGACTTGAAACAATCTTTCCCCCTTGTTATAAAGAAAATAAACTTTTCCAGACAGAAGGACACCACACTACACAGGCAATTCAGCTAACTGTAACCCAGGGTGGAGTTAGTGCTATCAAGGGAGATGTTTGGGTTGATGGTTCTTTTGAGCCACCCAGCTCAGTGGCTTTTCTGTTCATGATGTCAGCTTTTTTTCCTTGCAGACTGAGTCTACTATTAAGGACTTCAAGTGTAGAAGAAATATTGGGGTGTATTTGACAGAATCTGTTGTGGGGAGAATTTTTAACCTCCCAGACTTTCTGCATTAACTTGCTCTATAATTTTTACACTTTTCCTCTGTAAAACTGAAGTTTAAAAAGAGAAATATAGCAATAGCAAAACAGTCAAAAATTGTACCAAAAAACAAGAGTCTGTTTCTTAAAAAACTTGTTACTTTTTAAACAGTGAAATTGAGTTTCATAAACTGTCACAGAGAAATAATTGGGATCTGGCAGGTTAGCTGTTTACAAATAACCACATTTGTGGTATTTTCGGTTAAACAAACATGAACTATAAAGAATAGAAAAGACATCCCCCAGACTCCAGAGTACACAATTGTTCAGTCATTTAACTGCTATCCAAAAAGAGCATAGTCTAATAGTATTCTGTGTTAATGGCTTCAAGCATTCCAAGTTGAAAGTTAAAGCAACCAAACTCCACATGATTCTCTTTTTATATCCATTGGCATTACCGAAACTATTTGAAAATGCACTTTTTAACTTTAAGAGCTGAAATACTTCTAAAATTATTTTCAAATATTTTTCAAAAATAAAATCATGCCTTGAAGAACACTTACAAGTGTATTTTATTTGCATCAAATAGATATTTTAGAATAAAGAATTAAAGGAGTACTTCAATAAAATGTTATAAAGGCTATTTTTCAATAACTAAACCAGCACCTATGGGCAAAATCTATCATGACTAGCATTACATTTTTTTACTTTTGAAATAGTAGCAATGACTATTGATTTATAGACACATCATACGGAGGGAAAAGAACAGAGATCTCCATATCAAAGTCCACATTTTAAACAAGTTTTTCCTATAAAATTGAGTTATTTATATTTACAATTCAAATAATAAAAATACAGAATGTATTCTTCCTTCTAATTTTGCTATTTATGTTAGTGACTTATAATGTATTGACCTAGTATTTGACAGTAACAATTCCAAAGAGTAATACTTACTGCACACATTCTTTCCCATCAGTAGTTAGCTAAATATCTCTTTCATTTGAATAAAATTTTACTTGTGTCATTTGCTACTGTAGAACATTATTTCTAAAGATTAATAGTCACATAGTAATTAAAAACATGAATGGTATAGTTGGTGATACCTTTTACTTTCTAGATTAAATTTTCCAGATTATTGTCTGGAAATTTTTCTGTCAACATCCTAATTTTCAAGCAAATATGCCAAGGTGACAAGTCAGTATCTACAGATACTAAGTACAGATACGGTAAATACTGATTATATATACAGTATGTGCAGGAGAGTCCAGGTGAATTCTTAAGTTCCATGAGTATTTAAAATACAACTCTAACGCTTAAATATCACATGATTTCTTTTATATAAGAAACTCAAAATATAAAGGCAGAGATAAATGATAGGTAATAGGGAAAAAAGGAGATAGATATTTTGCAAAGAAGAGATAAGACAGGGGGAGTAGATGGTGAAAAAAATTAAGATGTGTGATGTACATGTACCCACTCCCCATGAGGAATGTGATCATTATGTACTGCAAAACTGTACTAACAAAAATTTTAAAAACTGAAAAAATTTGATACACAGAATCAACCTTTCTTCTTGTTAATTCTGTACATATAAAATGGGAGATACTTCCCTCCCTAGAAAGATAAAGAAAATAGTTGAGAAAGAAAAACTAAAATGTAGAATGCAAAAATCAAATAATGAATGCAGGCTAGAAAAAAAAAACCAGCATAATCCAAATAATATAAATGAGTCTACCAAAAGAAGCATACCCAAGCAGAGGTTCCCTGTATTAATAAATGTTCACCACTTTAAGCATCTTTTGTAATTGTAGAGGCCAAAGGTAACTTGTAATAATCTCATGATGTCTCAATAAATTTAGTATTAAAATATTTATACAAGTTTTTCTTTTCCTGAAGTGTGTATACATTTTTGATAGCTTCTGTATATTTACCACAACTGTTTTGAACTAGAATTTTATGAAAATAAAATTAGTATATTAGTATACAAGAACTCAGATATATGGTAATTATTGAATAATTGAAAGAAAACAGAAAACTAAGAACACATATTGAAGAACAAAGTAATAGTATTAAAGAATAAAATGAACTGGAGAGAGTGGGAATGAAATGGATCAAGTTGATGTTTGAAAAGGAAATTGCTAACAAAGACGAAGGCTTAAATTGATGAGTACAAACCACGTGTGTAAAGTGCGCAATATAGCAAAAGAATTGAACAAAGGAAAATCTCAAAATGAAAGAATTTGGAAAAGGGCCACGTTGTGATTTAGACAGATTCAGTATCAAATACTCTACACCAATACTTACTCTGATGAAACTGCATCCACAGGGAAAGAAAGAAGCACCTATATATTCAAGCAGATAAAGAACACAATCTGCAGTGCCTTGGCATCTCTATGGCTCATAAATCTTTCTAGAGCAAAAGGCAATCCCATTTAATCCCAAATTTAAATATGCTAAAATACAGCAAAACAAAACGCATGGAGTGAAGAAGCCATAGTAAACAAATGCTGGTAAACCCCAAATCTTCTACATATAACACTTCTATTATGTGATTGTGGAAAGTATAGATACTTACATATAACTGACTATAAATGTAAGAAGTATAATCTTATGTGATGGTTAATTGTGGTTGTCAGCTTGGGTAGATTGAAGGATGCCTGCAGAAGTGGTACTAAAAAGTAGAGTTGTTGCCATTTGTATACCTGACACTGTGGAAAGGGCTGTGGAGATGGTTCATGGGAGGAATCTGGAAAAGTTTGGAGGAATAGGATAGAAATGTCCGAAATGCTCAAAGCGGAGCTTTATGTGCGATTCTGGTGTGGGGTCAGAAAATCAGAATGTTGATAGGAACGCAGACAGTGATGTCTATGCTGATGAGGTTTCAGATGATAATGAGGGCTCTACTGGGAAGGGGATTCGAGATTATTCTTATTCCACTGTGGCAAAGAACAGGGATGCATTTTGTCTATGTTCTTACACCTTACAGGAGGGCGAACTTAAAGGTGATAGACTAATGCTTTTGTGGAGGAAATTTTAAGACAGCAAAGTACTCAGGTTTCAGGCTGGTTATTAACTACTGTTTCTAGTCACATTACAGTGAGAACAGGGAACAAAAAACATATCAGAAAAACCTGAAACCTGTATAGCCCAACCAGGGGAAAAAACATGTAGAAGTTTAGCTCAGGAGGACACAGTTGCTAAAGAAATTAGGATTCCTAAAAATAATCCAAATACTTTGCTTTGGAACAATAGGAAAGGGGCTTCTTGAACATCTCAGAAATCCTCACGACCACCTCACCCATCATGGGCCCAAATAAGTAGAGGCACAAACTAATCTTAAAGAGTTTTATTTGAGAATAGATCACCAAGGAACACGGTAAGTCCAAAAGTACCCAGGACTTCCTTTCCTAGTGTTTAGTCAGGATGTCACTCAGAGGTTGTTACTGACAACAGTTCAAGCAACTGTAGGTCTGGTTCATGCTGGCAGGAGACTTTGGTGCCATCCATGTGACTGGTTTTGCAGGCAGACAAAATACAAGTTAAGGAGGCCTCCCTGTAGATTTTGAAGGTAATCCTGTGAAGCCAGGAAGAGACCTGTGATAGCTAAAGTATCTGCAAATCACCTCGCATGTGTCAATGCAGGGAGCTGTGAGAGTGAACCAAAGTTACAGCGGAGACCCCAGACAATTAGAGGCGCCAGGAACACAGGAAGTCCCTTGGGAGAAGCTGCAGGCTACACGCAAAGCTAGTACCAGAGAGAGACAAAGTGGGTTGCAGACTACAAATCTCCAAGGTAGAGCTGTCCAAGCCCTGTGGAGCCCACGTTCTCCAACAGTGTGCCCAGATACTAAGTATGGAATTATGATTTAATAGTTCCTGCTGGATTTGGATTCCTTACTCCTCAGTTTTGGAGTAAGGAATATTTATCCTGAACCTGTACCAGCATTGTGTCTTGCAAGTAAATAAACCGTTCTTTTGAATTTTACACGGGTACACAGGTAAAAGTTTGAGTCTAAAGGAAACTTTTTTTCTTGGATTTAAGAGCAGCACTGAAATAGTTAAGACTCGAAAGCTTCTTATGCAGAGATGGAGTATATATCACATTATCACATGGTGAGATGGATATGAATTTTCGAGGACTAGAGGTGGAATGCTGCAGTTTGGCTCTTAAGTGTTCCCCAGTGGTCCATATGTTAAAACCTTCCATCTCAGCATGGCACTATCGGTGACTTGGGCAAGCTTTAAAAATGGAGCCTAGTGGGAGGCATTCAGGTTACTGGAGCTGTGTCCCTGAGTAGGATGTAGGCTCCGCCCCTTTCTCTTCCTTTCATTCCCCAGCTATGAAGTAAGTGCTTTTGCTCCATAAATTGCACCACAATGTGCTGCTTTGCTCCAGGTCTAAAAGCAATGCGGCCAAGGGCTCATGGACTGGAACCTCTGAAACTATGAAACAAAATCAACCTTTCCTCTTTATAATATTTTTGGTCTATTTATAATATTTTTGGTCTATTTTTCTTTTATAGTGACAGAAAGGTAAACTTTGATTTGTTAGAGTGATAGAAAGCTGACTTTTCATCATAATATATGAAAAATTAATGGAGTGAATCAGGAAGCACAGCAATGAATGTTAAGAATGGAGGAAGGTAATCAGCGCCTAAAACTAAAATGAGTTAGTAAATATATATATATATATATATATATATATATATATATATATATAAAATAACTGCAACGTCTTAACTTATTGCTTAATTGCTTTAATATTTAAGGATATTTATCTACTTTGTGGTATTGGGATATGAGCTCAGTGCTTTTTCACTGAACTTTATCCCCAGTCCTTTTATTTTTATATTTTGAGACACGGGCTCCCTAAAGTTGCTGAATTTCCCAGAGTTGGCTCAAACTTGTGATCCTCCTGTCTCAACCTCCAGAGTACTTGAATCACAGGTATGCACCAATATACCCAGAAAATTACAAGGTTTATAGAATATTGTTATCTTTGATGGTCTATTTATAAGAAAATGAAAAATTACTAAATTTCCATCACATTTTTATTTAAAGAAAAAATGAGATCTTTACTTAAATAGTACATGTGACAGAATCTATTTTTAAATAAAAACATATCTCCACTTCTATATTTGTAACTATCTAGCTACACAGATAAAAATCTACATCTTGAGTAAAGCTTATTGACTATTAATGAAAGCTATTTCTGCATGACAGAATCTCAGTGGTTCTCTAAATTTATGTGATTTTTAATAATTTATAACATGAATGAATGTTATCTTAAAAATAGAGACGTTTTAAAGTGTCTGCAATTTATTTCTGACATCTGTAAACTACTCAAATTAGTTTGATTCATTTGACTAATCTGATTTTGAAAATATAAAACAAAATTAAGAGTTCTATAATTTTAAGGATTTTCAAATCTGCTTTTCTCTTATTACTTACTTAGATTTTTAATCTTTAAAATAAGACAATTGAAGGCTTTGAGTGTTGAAAGCAAATGCCAATCCTAATATATTTTATTTAGGAAAAGGTGTTTAGTAAGCAGGAGATATTTTGACCTATATCTCACAAAGAATAAAATATCCTAGAAATCAAACTCCTCTTGCTTGTACTTTAATGTTTTTCAAAAAATTAGCAATTATTTCTAAATGACCCATAATGATGTTTTGTGCCTTATGCTTTGCTAAACTTGTATGTTGTATTTTCTTATAGAAACTATATGAAATTCAAAAAGAGAAAACATATCACTATCGTACCTGTCCTCTACACCACTGAAATTTAGAGTTAAATATCACTCACAACTGTGCATGTTTTACTACCTTGTCTCGTGGAAAGAAAGTAAGATGAATCTACTCCTAAATTGAAATGGCTATGGTATCTCAGAACTAGCACTAAAAACAGTCAATTATCATGCTATTATCTTCTACTTTTTAATATTTAACCTTCCTAAACTGGCTTAATTTCATTTACAGAATTATTTTTTGTTTCAAGTATGCTACATATTACATGTGCAGTTTAAGACATTAGAACATTTACAGTGGGTGTTCAGGGAGGAGTTTGTACAGTTTCCTTTTTCTTTAGCCTATGAGAGCTGCTTTGAATTCCAGCTCTGTCCTGTACAATTGCTATGAGTTCAGGTAAATTAACATCATGGAACTTCAGATTTCTCCTTTGTAAATAGTGACAGTGATTAAAAAAAATTCATGGTTTATATAAAGATTACATGCTAAGAAAAATATTTTATCAGCTCTCAGATGTCAATAATTATAAAACGTCTACAACAGTTTAAGCTTTGACTATGCTTTCTAAAACCTGGATTTTTTAATATTTTTTATTTTTTTAATTTTATTAATAATAATAACAATGATCAGAGTAAAGCAAAAGAGAGAGAACCATATTGGGCCTCAAAGACAAGACAGAAGAGAATCCCCGTACTTGCTACATTGCCTGCTGTCACCTTCCAAAGAGATGCTCAGGTTGCTGCCCAGAGGCCTGTAAGATCTACGAAACAATACTAGCAGAAAGTTGATTGATGTTCCTTGGTTGCTATCAATTTAGCTAGACCTCTGAAATAGCAGGTTGTTGACGGGGGCAGGGGGAGTGTATTTGTCCCTGATTCCAAGCCCGTGCGCCGGTGCCCCTCCAGCCCGGCAGGCCGGGCCCCGGAAGGGGCCCTTCTCGTTCTCCTCCAATGGTTTTTTAATATTTTTTAAAAAGATATTTCTTTGAGAAACTTGTCATAGGTTCCTGCTATGTGCCATAAAGAATATATATAAAAGTAAAAGCAGCTAAAGACTTGATAGAGTTATTCTTAAGCCTTATTCATATTCAGTGTTCAATTTTTCTACATGATTTTCATATTTGGTTGTTTGTGTTCATGTTCCCACACTTTCTCTGTGTCAAAAAGTGCTTTGGAAGGGCAACATTTCTTAGACTCCTCACTATTCTTGCTAGGATTTTCTTCCAAGATGGTGAGCCATCCTTTACATTTCTTTTTGCCTTAAAGGAATTTTAGACATAGAAAAGAATTGTAAAGTTAGACAGACATCTATGTAACTTCCCCCAACAACTGTCATTTTATGTAACCATAATCTATGGTTTGAATCAAAAATGTACTGCTCCGAGATCCGTATGCTTCCAATTCTCTGGCAGCCTACATCACTGTTGGGAGATAGTGGGTTCTTTAGGGAGCGGAGCCTTGTAGAAGAAAGTTAGGTCCTTGGGAGATGCCCTTAAGGGGATATTGTGATTGAAGTGGCTCCTGTCTCTCTCATTATTCCCTGGCTGCCATGATGTGAGCAGGTTTGATCCACTATGCCTCACCAGAGACCCCATAACCACTAGGTAGGCTATCATAGACAGAAAACACTGAAACCATGAGTAAAAATAAACTTCTCCTTCTTGTAAATTATTTATCTTAGGTATTTGCCATAGTGAGAAAAGCAAACATACCATGTAAAATTTTCAAAAGTGAGAAATTAACATGCATATCACACTATTGATTAAATGGCTGACTTTATGGAATTACACAGGTCTTTTCACAAGTATCTCTCTTCTCTCTCAAGGATCATTGCAGGAAAACCCATTGCATCAGTTACTTTAGTCCCGTCTATTTTGTTAAGAACTCTTAGACTTTCCTTGTCTTTCATACATTTGACACCACACACAACAGATATTCCATGTTTGCTTTATCTTTTCTTATGACAGAATTAAGAATTATTAAATAGGATGTGATATTTATTTTCCCTTGCTGCTATAAAAGGTTATTATGAAATTAATGATCTAAAACAATAAAGATGTGTTATCTTAATGTTTTACAGTGCAGAAATCCAAGCCAGGTTGCATAGGTTCTTGCACCCAAGCATTAAAGACAGAAATAAGGGTATTGGCAAGACTGCATTTCTTACTGAAGGTTATGCGTGTCCATTTGGAAAGTCATTCATGTTTCCTTGCTTACTGTCATTAGAGATGGATTTTGTTTCTAAGATTGCTTACTTTCCTTAGCTGCTAACCTCTTTCTCTAACTTCAGAACCAAAGGGGGATAACTAATACTACTCATACTTCAAATTTCTCTGAAAAGTTAGGAAGGAATTTATTAAACTTTAAAAATAGCACTTCAAAGTTAAAACTGAAGGAAAAAACACTGTGGTCAATGCTCAAAAAAATACTGCTCTCTAGTTGCTAAATTTATTTCTCATAAGGAGTATGAGTTAGCAATTTTGAAACTACTTCATGTTACATGAAGATTGACCAAATAATTGGATATATTATAAATAATGAAGGTCCAGCTTCTTACTGTTGAATGTAGATAGAAATCATCAAGGGAAAAGTCTAGAACAAGTTCTTCGGTGTTGGATTAGAGGTATCCACAGGAACTCATATTTTCATTAATATTCATGTGAAAATAAGTAGGTATATAAATGGATACTTTATGTAAATGCACAGTTATTTTACATACATTTCGCAGCTACATCTAGTGATGACCCCTAGAAGCAATGACACAGAGGGGAAGCAGAGCGCATCATGTCTAATTTCAGAGTACCATTTTCAATTTTACACATTTCAATAATTTTTTTTCTCATTTTATCAATCAAAGGTCCTTTGGCAACAAACGTGACTCATTCCTTTCTCACATGTCATTGAATGATTTGATATTTAATGTCAATTGAATTCCTCCTTTGTAGTAGTACTGTGTGTGTACATGATTAATGTGCAGACAAAGCATTTATTACCAAGTGAAGACTTGTACAGTAATGGAAACTATACCAAAAGTACTTCTTGGCCAACACTTACAATACACAATTAATTACATGATACACTACTTTTAAGAGGTGAAAAACGTAGTAAAAATACATAACATAAGAAGCACAAAATAATGTAAATGTCAAATTTCTGGAATATATTAGTCAATCAAACCTTGATGGGTCAATCACATACTATTCTTGTTCCATTGTATTTGCCCAGAAACTGAAAATAAATTGCCTTACATCATATTTAAATTCCTTCCTTACTGCAACCCCTTAAAATCACTACAATCACTGACAAATTGTTTTAAAATAAGTGGCAACTGGCACAAACGTGTATACAAAGAAATTCTTCTTTTCTCAACATCAAAAGAACTGGCAAAAATCTTAGAGGCTCGTATAAATAAATGAGTTTCAAGGTAGGCTAAAGAAGAAACATTAATTAGTAATTCACTCTAATAATTTCACACATACATAATATATATGATAGTTAAATCAGTTTGCTATCTATTAGATATCATTTAAAAGATACAGAATTTATTCATGTCTTAAACCTACTTAACCTAGATTCTAGTCATATCCTTTCACTTAAAATGCCTCATTAAAAACCACTATTACTAGATTTTATCTATATAAAGTTGTTTTGTTATAATCTAAGTAAATATACTTTAATTCATTTATTATGAATTTCAATAAGATTTCAGATTTGAACATGTACTCCTTTCTGGGGTCCAAATTGTTGATTTTGGTATTCAGTTATCTCAAATTGTTGCATTTTCTCCACAAATAAAATATGAAATGGTTCAGAATGTCATAACTTTGTAAAAGCACACAATAATTTTGCTTAGAATTAAACCTTACCACATATTGTTTTTTTCCATTATCAACAAATGACTACTGAATGAATAAATTATTACTTGGCAGCAATTCTGATTCTAGGAAAAAAGGACTTTCCGAAAACCTTTTAATAGCTGTAGAAATAATGCAAGAAATGATGGCTTGTGTTATGTAAGTGATTTTCACATTTCACAGTTTCATTATTGATCTGCTTTAGCACTGTTCTTCATTTGTGTCTGAGTTATTTGCTTGAAATTATTTGGAACACTATTATTGATATATTAAAATAAGTTAGTTCTAGTCACATGGTTTATCTATTTCTGAGTAGCAAATAAGCTTCATGAATGTGCACACTGGTGAAACATTGTTGATATATTTAGAAATTTTAAAAATTTCTAAGGATAAAAGCATTAGATAATTTTTATCCAAACAGCAGCAATACAACACAGAAGAAAGAAATAAGCACTTAGGCCCTGAAAGCCCCAGGGTCTCTCCTCATGTGTCAGTTTCTAGACATTCAGTTTTGCTCATAGCATTTAACTTCTTTTTCTCATAGCTTTCTAATTTATAAAACAGGAAAATAATAACATATCTTAACAATGTTTTAATCACTTACATTCAGGTATAGGAACTTTCTAATGTAACAGGTGTGCAACCCAAAAATTCATATGGAACCAGAAGAGACCCAGAATAGCAAAAGCAGTTCTGGATAACAACAGA
The DNA here is from genome assembly GCA_004363535.1 of Dasyprocta punctata. Taxonomy (NCBI): domain Eukaryota; kingdom Metazoa; phylum Chordata; class Mammalia; order Rodentia; family Dasyproctidae; genus Dasyprocta; species Dasyprocta punctata. The sequence continues at coordinate 47,367 of RJWM01003992.1, forward strand.
ATAGTGGGAGGCATCACAATCCCAGATTGAAGTTAGATTCTGAAGCTACAGTGATAAAACAGTATTGGGATGGCATAAAAGTGAAACTATGGATCTATTGGACAGAACAGAGGAAGCAGAAACAACCCCAGATTCATTCAACTACTTGATCTTCAACAAAGGGGCCAGAAACATAAACTAGAAAAAAGATAGCCTCATTAAAGTATGGTACTGGGAAAATTGGATATTCACAAGCAGAAGATTGATTCTAGACCCACATATCTCACCATGTACTAAATAAAAATCAAAATGGATCAAAGATCTAAATGTTAAAACAGAGACACTTAATCTTCTGGAAGATAAAATAGATAAAACTCTCAAGACCTGGGCATCGGCCAGGACTTCCTAACCAGAACTCCAGTGACACAAGAAATAATACCAAGAATCAACAAATGGGATCATATCAAATTAAAATCTTTGGCAACAAAAATGAATTCATATTTCTCAAAAAAAGTACAAATGAACAAAACTACATGAAAACTAAATTACTAGCCATCATGGAAATGCAAATTAAAAAAAAAACATTGAAATACACTCTCACTCCAATAAGAATGGTTATCATCAAGGACGTAATAATAACAAATACTGGTGAGACCATGGAGAAAAAAGAACTCTTTTACACTGTTGGTGGGAATATATATTAGTGTATTCACTATGGAGATCAGTATGGAGATTCCTCAAAAAACTAAAAATAGAAATTCCAGCTATTTCTCTTGTAGGTATCTTCCCAAAAGAGTTCAATTCATCATACTACCTTTATACACACATACCCAAATTTATTGCAGCACAATTTATAATAGTTAAACCTTAGAAACAGCCTGTATGCTTATTAACAGATTGATGGATAAAGAAAATGCATTTTTATACACAACAGATTAGCAGGATAAACATGAGGCATTTGTAGATAAATGGATGCATCCTGAGTCCATAATGTCCATTGAAATAGATCAGACACATAAGTTTAAATGTCATGTAGTTGCTCTTATATGAGAAATCCAAAGTATGAACAAAGAGCAAAATTAAAGATAGAAAATGGGAAGTAAGGGGATATTTTTCAAATGGGGAGGGGAACAAGAGATGGAGAGAATGAGAAGGAAAGGAAGGGAAAAGTGATTAAAATAAAGAATTGTAAGAAAAAATGGAAATAAGTCATTTTCAAATGGGAAGGAGAAGAAGAGTTGGAGAGAACAGGGAGAGATGAGAGGCAAAGGGGGCAAAAAAGGAATTAGGATGCACATGTGCACACACCTCACAATGAATGCAATCATGTACTGCAGCATATACTAGTAACATATTATAAAAAATAAAAACTCTCCAAGGACAGAATGTTATTTTATACTTTTAACATTCATTTTCATTATAGTGTCACAATTTTCTTCATATAAAATCTTTGAGTCTGGAATCCAATTTGGGAAGAAAAACACATTTATACATAGACCTTACATTTAAAAAAAAGAAGTCAAAATAAATCACAGATGTAAATGTAAAATAAAATAGATAGAAAAGTCCTAAAGGGGAACATGGAGTGATTAGGATGACTTGCATTAGGCACTGAATTTTTGGTTACAAAGATATACAAGACCCATGGACTAAAGAATATATATGCTAGACTTCATTAAAATTTAAAAATTTTGCTCTGCAAAATCCACAATCAAGAAAATGAAAAAAAAAAACAGAGCACAGAGTCTAAGAAAATATTTGCAAAAGATATATTTAGTAAACAACTGTTATCCAAAGTATGCAAAAGAATTCTTAAAAATCAATGATAAAAAAATTTTAATAAAACAGGTCAAAGACCTTAGGCTGATACTTTAAGAAGATACACAGATGAGATATAAGCATATCAAAAAGTGCCAAATTGAGATAATGAGATACCACTGCAAAACTATCAGAATGGGCAAAATCTGAAACATTATCAACATCAAATGTTGGGTCACGTGTACAACAACAGGAACTGCCATTTACTCCCAGTGAGAGTGTAAAATGGGACAGCCACTTTGGAAGAGGATTTGCTGGTTTTGTACATAATTCATCATAGTCTTACCATACTCCCCAGCAACTCCATCCTTTAAAATTGACCCCACATCTAAAATTACTCCAAAAAATTCTTTTAAAATGCTGTAAATAATTTAAAAATTAAAATTCAACAGAATGATAAACAAAACAAAATTTTAACAACTAAGACAACAGAAACATTGCAAGTAGAAGAGACGTCACAGTTATGGAAAATGTATGTATGACCATTTTAAACTTTTATTTTTGAAACACGGTGGTTGTTTTTGACTTAGGCAATGTGGAAAAAGCTTTTCCTGCCAAACCAGATTGGAATGATTTCACCCAACTGCCAACATTTGGCTCTTTCAGCAGAAACATAACAGATAGTCACAACATATATATAGAAATAGGCCTCAGATCTCAGAAAAAGGTATGTTGTACTTAGAATAAGCAACTAGTGAAAAACAAACTGCAAAGTGTATTTGAAATATACTTTATGTGAGGTCTAGAGAATAGATAATTTCTGAATAAGAAGCCAATAGTTCTTTGCAATTAAAAATAAGAACGATGGGACATTGTCTTAGTTACTTTCCTCATTGATAAGACAAAATATGTGGCGCCCAAAGTTAAGAGGGGAAAGGTTTATTTAGCTCACAGTTTGTAGAGATTTCAGTCCATAGCTGGCTGGCTCCAAAGCAGGAAGGCATATGACAGAGTGGCAACAGTTCATGGTAGCTGAAGACAGCAAAAGCAACAAGGGAGAGTGAGAAAAAGTCTCTCTGTCTCTTACATTGTATGCAGGCTACCCTCCCTAGCGCAGGTGTAGCACTCACACCCTTAACCCAAGCGCTGGACTACAAATCAATTTCAAACTCCAGATTCAACCCACTCTGAAAATCCCTCCCCTAATGACTGCAAGAGGCTTTGGGGGGACATCTAGACACAAATCATTACACATATGGAAGAAACTATTTTAGCAGCAAATGCAGAAGACATATAAGAGAACAACAAGCAAACATAATTTTGATAGTAGGTAAAGAATGAAAATTAAATTCAAGTAATTTTGCATCTGATAAAGCATTTCATCTTTTTACCAGGAAAAGGTTAAAATTAAAATAATATTTGCAGTTTCTTTTAGGTCTAAAAAATAATTAGTGCATTGCTTTCGTTACTTTCTGAGTTTGGTCATTCTCAGGTTAATTAGCTTCTTCACTGTGAAACGTAGGATTAAATTTGAGTTAATGTAATTTTTAAATCTGCCACCAGAATCCTAAGCAAAATAAGTCTCTAATAATGAGAGTCACATTCTACATGTTTTGGAATGGACAAATCAGATAGGCAATGTGTGTTCACATAAACTCAGTCACACAAAAATAATTGTTTTACTTTACAGCCTCATTCTCTGTACGTTTTCTAAACATATACATGGATTTTTTTTTTCTGAAATGTCAACGAAGATCTGGTCAGTGGAACTATACATCATTTTTCGACATTTCCCTAATTCCCATTGAGTGATATATTTAAAGTAAATTCTGCCAGTTACAAATGATAGTTCTAAGTGAAAGAAATATTTTAATAACATATTTACCATGATACAATTATACCACCATGCAAATATATTAGCACACATACATATTGAAAACTCAAATATGTTATGTATAAAAACAGGTGTTAAATTCAATCTTGCTTGCTCAAAATGATCTAAATTGTTGAAAATATATAGTTTTTAAAAAATTTAAATAAATAGGTTGGGAGAAAAATCAGCTTCTGTCAGCAGAAAGTCAGGTTGGTGATCTGTCAGGAAATCCTTCATAGGCACACGAAAAAACTACTTCAGCTGTGTGTGTGAAAGAGCAGCTAAATTTTGGAACTAGAAGCAAAGGCTAAATGACTTAAATTAGAAAAAAACATCTATTTGCAATGCAGCAAAAAGATGCCAAAGTTTTTGCCTTAAAAAGTCATAAGAAGTGAAGTGATATATAGCCAGGAAATTCTTAGATTCCAGTCTGGGCTTTCACTTGACAATTTAAATTATTCAATGCTAGAGCTATAAGGACTTTACACAGTATGTCAGCCAAACTCATTTTTTAACAAAAATTTATTGAACTTTTCATCAAAACAACCAAGATTTTTCCTAGCCAGTGTTTAACAGCTGAGTTTCCTTAAGGGCATGGACAGATTAAAGCTGTGTTTCATTTCCACCCCTGCAAGCCATGAACGACAATACCTGCCTTACAGGTTTTATAATGGTTACCGCGTTAGTTCCCTATTGCTGTTGTAACAAATGACCACAGTGAAAAAAAAAATGTATAAATTTATTATCTTAGAATTTTGGAGGTCAGAAGCCTAAAAACAGGCACAGTAGACTAAAACCCAGGTGTTAGCTGGCCTTAAACCAGTTTCACCTGGAGGAACTGGAGAGAAATTTGTCTCCTTGCCTTTTCCAGCTTCCAAAGATTGGCATTTCCTAGCCTCTGCAACACCTCTGCCCCTTCTCACAGAACCTCTATCACTTCCTGTTATCCTTTAAGCCTTTTGTGATTACACTGAGCCTACCTGAAAAAAACCACGATAATCTCCCCACTGGAAACTCCTCATCTCACATGATTCACAAGCTTAATTTCCCTTTCCACAGAGTATAGCATATTCATTGGTTTGTGGACTGAGGAGGTGGACATATCTGGGTGAGGGTGGAGACATTTATTCTACTACCATGAAAGTTACTCAAATGATATATGTAAATTCACTTCACAGATCACACGTGTTTTATAGATGTTAGTCTCATTTAAAAGAAATAAGGAAAGAATGGTGAATATCTTTCCTTATGAGCAACAGAGCTCATCTTGATGTCAGGTGGCTTCTGAACAGCAGTTTCTACGCCTCACAGAAATCATATAGAATATAAACCATAAACCTGGTATCTACTTAGGAACAAATAGCTTAAAGGTTTAATTCTTAGTTTCAAGATTGACTTCTATTATCAAATTATTCGGATTAGATTTAGTTCTACATAAGATTCTGAGAACTGCAACAAGTTTTCTAAGTCCTCTGAGCTTCATTGTTTCATTGTATGTAAAGCAGTGATAGTACTAACCTCAGAAATTTACTGAAATCCAGGTGTGGTGGTGCAGTCATATAATCCCAGCACTGGAGGCTGAGGCAGGAGGATTGTTGCAAGTTTGAGACCAGCCTGGGCTACAATGTGAGCCCAAGGCCAGCCTGAACTGCATAGTGAGACAGTGTCTCAAAATGATCAAAAAAAAAAAATCACTGAAAAAGTTAAATGAGAAAATACATATAGTCTTTAAGAAACTGATGCACAACAAGTGTTCAAGAGAAGTTAATTGCCCATTTTACTGTAGGCAGGCACTTATTTATCTGCTGATCACAAAATAACTACACTAGGTACCATAGTTTTCTGGGGTATGAAACTTTGAATTACTGTAGATTCATACTATGGTCTTAAGCAAAATGAGCACACCAGAAGGCACAACAGACTTCAAATATTCTACAAAGTCCTAGTAGTCAAAACAGCATGGCATTGGTATAAAAACACACATAAGCCACAGGAACAGAGTAAACAGACTGGAATAAAAACCTGCACATTTGCAACCAGTTGATTTTTTATCAAGCTGCCAAGAACATGCATTAGACCAAAGGACAGACTTTTCAATGAATGATCCAGGAAAAATTGGATATCTACAAGCAAGAATAATGTGACTGTATCTATCTTATAACAGCTGCACACATCAACTCAAAAGAGATTGAGGATTTAAATGTAAACCTGAAACTAAAACTATTACATAGGAAAAGTGCTTCAGGACATTGGAATGGGCAAGTATTTTTGGTTTTGTGACAAAAATAAAGAAATCTGATTACATAAGAATAGATTCTGAAAATCAATGAAACTAACAAGAGTGAAAAGACTTCCTACAGATTGGAGAACTGCTTGCAAATTATATATCTGACAATTCTGTTTGATATTCAGTATATATGAGAAACTGTAAAAATGCAATAGTAACACAAGTAAAAAACCCCCAAACAGCTCAGTTTAAAAATAGGACAATAGATCTCAGAAGAAAATATATAAATGGTAAACAGAAACAAGAAAAAATGCTTAACATCTTTAATAATTATAGAAATAATCATCAAAAACAAAATGAAACATTACCTCACCCCAGTAAGAATGTTTACTATCAAAGACTAAAGGTAACAAACTCTGGCATGGATGTAGAGAAAAGGGAACCCTTATGCACTGTCAATCAAAATGTAGTTAGTCTGGACATTATGGAAAACAGTATTGAGTTTTTCTCAACAAATTAAAAACAGTATCTAGCATGCAACCTAGCAATCTCACTCCTAAGTACAGACACAAAGGGAATAAGATCAATAAGATCAAGAGATATCTGCATTTCCATGTTTATTGTAGCACTATCCACAATAGCCAAAAATGGAAACAACCTACGTGTCCTTCAACTGCTGAATGAATAAAGAGACTGTGATCTGTATAAAGCATACATACAATGGAATGCTGTTCAGCCATAAAAAGAGTGAAACCCTATCCTTTGCAACAACACAGGTAGAAAGAGCAACTGTCACCATAAATGTCACAGAAAGACAGTTATTGCATGATCTCACTCATTTGTGAAATCCTGATCAGGTGATCTTGCCTGGTGTGGGGCCACAGAATGTACTTAGGAGGCTGAGGCAGGAGAATCAATGTGAGTTTGAGGCCAGCCTGCACTGCCTAGGGATAGTGAGTTCAAAGCCAGCCTAAATCACATAGCAAGAACTAGACATAAAAAAATAAATAAATGAAATTAAATGAAGATAAATTTAAAAATTTCATCTCATTGAGAGTAAAGAATGTTTCCTAAAGGCTGGGAAGGGTAAAGAATGGGAACAATAGGGAGAAATTTATTGGGGTTCCTAGTTACAGTTAGATGACCCAAAAATGTTATGTTGTGCTCTTGCACAGTAGGGTAATTAAACAATAGCAATGTGGTATATATTTCAAAAGCTAGAAGAAAGAGGTTGACAATTTCACCATAAAGAAATGTTGTTTAAAGAAATAGAAAGTACCTTCCAAATACATAAGGCTTTTGAGGGAATCTTTAGATCTGGACCATAATACCATGCTTCTTATATCTGATAAAGTTAATCTACACATACAAAGTCCCAAATATTTTCCCCTCTTTTTTTATCCCTTGAAAATATTATAGGCTTAGCTCTATCACTCAAGTCTATGCCATCTGTTACATCAACTTTCATGTTTTGTCATTAATGCAGCTTTTCTGTTTCAGTATTTTTTTGGGTTTTCCATATATGCAGTACATCATTTACATCTAGAGAAAGTAATAGTTTACAATTCTAGAGAAAGTGTGTCTTACTTTTCTCATTGCTGAGATAAAATACCCAACATCCAAAGTTAAAGGAGGAAAGGTTTATTTTGATTCAGTTTGTAGAGGTTTCAGTCCATAACTGGCTGGCTCCAAGGCTGGATGGGACGGCACAGGGGCACCACAGAGGAGAAACAGTTCATAGAAGGCAGCAAGGCAGCAAGGTGGAAAGCAGCAACCCTGTTTCTGTCTTTTACATCTTATCTGGGCTACCTGTGGTCAGGTCACACCCTGGATCCCAGCATTGCACCAGGAATTAATCCCAGCATCATAGCCTTGACTCCAGCACACCCTAGATTCAATCATCTCCAAAAAGTCCCCTCTATGACTGTATGAGGCTTTGGTGGAACATTTAAACACAAGCCGTAACATTCTGCCCCTGGTCCCCCAAAGACTCCTGTACCTCCCTTAAAGCAAAAGGCATTTGGTCCATCTCTAAGAGTTTCCAGCATTGCTGAAAATTCCTAATAGTAGCATTAATTAACTTACTATCTCACATCCATCATTTATCAAAAAACTGTAAACAAAGTGAGCAAGAAGGGTAATGAATTCTTGATCCTAAATTTCTACCTATTTTAACAATTGCTTATCATTATCAGAGAGGTAGTCAATAGGAACGTGTAAATGGTGTGACTATTTTTTGTTAACTTTTCTTCACCCCGCCAAAGTTTAGACTGGCATAGTTACCTTTACTTTGAGAGTGAGAATTCTTCCTTCAACTTTTTCCTTCAACTACAGCTGTCAATTTTAAATCAGTTGGTCACATACTTTGAAAGAAACAAAAATGATTCAGTTGAAGAATCCTCTAGAGGCAATATAGTTTGAATTCAAAAATAAATGTTTTAAAGGATGAGGAAAGTACTTGAACAGATTATTTTTGTCTGAGATAATTTTAATCTCTGGAAACTGTTATAGTCAGATGTTAAAATAGACACTACATAGTTTCTCACATTACCTTGAAAAAAAGAAACAGAATTTCTGTTAAATGAAAATATTTAAATCACACAATTCTAATTCTCATTTTAATTACATTTTGAGATCAAACAGGATCTAAAGAGGGCTACTGAGTATTTTTACCCTGTTAAAATCCTGGCAATTTTATAATATTTTCAAATTGTCATGGACTCACTGGTTATGTATTTTTGACATTAGAGATTTTGGGTAACAAATGAATATATCTTGGCCTGTAAGCATCAAACAGGAACACAGAGTTCAGACGGGCTTTCTGTGATACACCAGCTCTTCTTGGAGTTATGTCTTATTCTTCTGCCCTTTCCTGACCTAAAAGATAAGTTCTTGAGTATCCTTCATAGAGTCCAAGCTAACTTGGGTCACATGATTTCTCACCACCACAATTTTTTCATTTTAAAATGCAAATTAGAACCCTACAATAAACTAAATTTTCTTATAACTGAAAATATTAACCATCAAAACATACTTTAAATCTGTTGTTCTTTACAAAAAAGATCCTTAAGGTGATGTTTAATGTGATAGACAAATTTTATGAAGTAAATGTGAAACTCTTGCATTGAAAAAAAATACTCTCAAAGAACTTAGAGAATTTTTTTAAAGTACCAGAAAACAAACACTGGATAAAAATTGTTAAATGAGACTCAAAAATCGTCTGTGTAACTGGAAGTTCAATGCACTTTCCAGTAACCATTTTATTCCCTAAACTCTTAGGAAATGGGATCAGATTGTACAGTGAGGAAAAAATAATATTTCATAAAATGATAAAATACTGATCAATATAAGGAGTCAAGTAGAAGGGAAGCATAAATTCATGTCTACCTGCTTTTAAAATTATCTTGAAGTCATTTACACCGTTACCCCCCCCCCAATCTTTTCTCAGCCTTTTGGAAGACACTGTATACTGTCACTCATATCTGTTCTCCAATATAAATGTCTACAGGTCTATTATAAGGCGTTACCTCATATGATTATGAAGGCTGAGAAAATTCGTGACCTGCAGTCAGTAAGCTGGAGACTGTGGAGAGCCAATTGTACAGTACCAATTTGAGCCTGAGTGCCTGAGAAACAAGAGAGTTGGTGGTGTGATGTTTAAAATTGAGACTTGGCAAGTGCAAGCCCCAAAAGGATCTAACATCTCACTTCTAGCCTGAAGACAGAAAAATGACCAATGTGAGCTCAAATAGTCAGGCAGCCCCTCTTATTTAGCCATTTCATTCCCTTCAGGCCAGTACAGTTGATTGAACAAGGCCCATCTGTATTAGGGAGAGCAATCTTTTTTACTCAGTGCACCAATTAAAATGTTAATCTGATTCAGATACACTGTCACAGACACATTTGATAAAATGCCTGGGCATTCCAAGCTGTCACATAAGTTAACCATCAAGGAAACACTGCTCACTTCAAGAAAAGAGAAAAAATCGGAAAGACTGGGTTCAGTAAATGCAGCAGCCATGACTTCATGAACTGAATTTAAAAAATATTGTTCATTGTTAGGATGGTTAATGAAGATAAACTTATTTATAAATGCATTTAAATTCTGTTTTATCAAAGATAAAGAGCAGCAGAAAAATTAAAATTACAAAGAAGATTTCATTAAAAAATATTACAGCATGGGTCAATATTATTGCAGTAAGGGAAACAGAGGAAACAGAGGGCAGGAGAATATCTATGCCCTGGAGTGAGCTGGTGGCAGAGTCCCAGAGAACACTGGAGGGAATGCTGGGAAATGCAGCTGGAGCATCAGGGTTTGCTGACTGACATTTATAGAAGTGAGGTTTCTGTCTCCCTGCAGAGACTGAGAGACAGGAGACCTTCTTCAGCGCTATTCTTAAAATAGGAACACTCTGAGCCCTTGAGAAACTTGCAGATGTTTCTCAATAGGGCAACGAAAGAGTCTACAATTGCAAATTTTCTAAAGTAAATGCAGGGAGTCAGGGGCCTGCCATCAAGATGAAAACAAGTGAAGGAAATGTTATGATCAGTGAGGTCAATTTCAAAATTTTACACGAAAACTTCCAATCCTAAGGGTATGCACTATATTGTTGCTAAGTGCATATATAGCACCGTTGCTTGTGAAAAAAGTTTTATGTATTTCATATTTTCAGTGTCAAATGTTTGAAAATCTATTAAACAGCAATCAACAACAGAGTATACACTGAATTTGCCTTGAATACATACATGATAGTGCTAATTAGCTGAAGCCAGTGATACTGGATTACTAGATAATAACATCTAGTTTACGAGCACCCAGGGGACTTTTTATAGCTGCAAGCAGATGGAAGCGCTTTTAGCCCACATTGAATGAAATTGACAGATAAAATGTTTACTTTTCCCTCTTGTTCTCACTTCATTTTTACTAGTGTACTGGTTTTCCTAAACAGTTTCGCAGAAAAATCTACATACCATTGTTAATAATTCCCTGTATATCTTTCAAATTAGGAATAGCACCCAAATTAAATGCTACTTACTTTACAAAGAAGAGAATATAGTGTATGCTTTAATCATTTGGATTTTTAAACTGCTATGTATGTGACATTTCAGAGGAACAACTACAGGAAAGAAATATGTTATACCAAATAATAGTACCATTATATACAAAGATATATTTTGCACAATTTTCTAAAAATGTTGAATGGCTCGTACTGCATGTCATGTGGAGATCACTGACTTGATGGCGTCCTCAGACATTTCTTACCATCTCTCATGGGGACTAATCATTGTTTCAACACGATGTATTTTACTTTGACCTACAGTGCTCACAAAGTGGTGGAGGATGTCAGGATACCTCAGAAGAAAGGGACTGTAGTAAGGGTTGACCCTAAAACCCTGAAGACTGAAGAAAATGTCTGACCCATAGATTTACCCAAAATCAAGGGCATGCCTCATAGAAAAAGCTACTTACATTAAACAACCCACATAACAGAGGAAGAAACATTCTACCCAGCTATTTTACAAACCTCAATGTAGAAGCACAACTAAAGTAAGAAAACAAGGCAACAAGAGGTTTCCAAAGCTGCATAACTCCCAAAAAGCTGATCCCACAGATACGGAAATGGATGAAATTTCAGACAAAGAATTTTAATAAATGACAGTTAAAATGATTGATGAGCTCAAAAGAGACAAATGAGTCGATTACACTACTAGAATGATCATTGAACTTGAAGAAGATAAAAATAAGCAACGGAGTCAATTAAGAAAGACATTATACAATATGAAAGACCACTTTAGTAAAGAGATAGAAGTTGTATGAAAATAAAAGGAATCAAGCAGAAATTCTGAAAATGAAAACCTTACTAAATCAAATGACATTTCAATTGAAAATCTAGATAGTAGACTCAATCAATCAGAAGAAAGAATACCAGGAGTTGAGGACTGGATTGAAATGTTAGAACATTTAGATAGAACCAAAGAAACAAGAATAAGTAACACTGAATAGATTAGGCAAGAGTTCTTGGATAAATCTAAAATGTTTTAAGGTTAGTTGGTATAGAAGAAGGCAATGAAAAACAGGATAATGACCCTGTTTTAAGATCCTGTTTGAAGAACTATTCACTGATATTATAGCAGAAAATTTCCCCAATCTAGGGAATAAGATAGATACCCAGGTAAAAGAGACCTTTAAAACTCTAAATAGACATGATCAAAAAAGAACCTCCCATAACGCATCACAGTAAAAATGCTAGAAATTCAGAACAAATAAAAAAATATTAAAAACTGTTAGAGAAAAGGGCATGATGGGGACATAGCTCAGTGGCACAGCGCCTGCCTGGCAAGCACAAGGTTGTGAGTTTGATTCCTGGTATCAAAAATAAATTAGTTAAATAAATAAATAAAAAAGAACAAAGAGCAAACCCATCTTAATAAGAGCAGATTTCCCAACAGAAACCTTAAAGTCAAGTGGGCTTAGAATGAAGTTTTCCAATTTCTGAAATAAAATGTTTTCCAATCAAGTTTACTATATACTGCCAAGCAGCTATTCTTCAAGATCAAAGGAGAAAAAGACTTTCCACAATGAGCAAAAACTAGATGAATTCATGATCATCAATCTAATGTTGCAGGAAATACTTAAGGGATTCCTAAACACAGATTGAGACAATGCTAAGACAAAAGGGAAAAACAATATTCACTGGGAGGGAAGATAAGTAAACACCAAAAAGAATCAAATGCCAGAAAAACAACAAAACAACAGGAATTGGTATACATTTTTCAATATTAACACTCAATAGAAATGGTTGCCAATTAAAAGACACAGTTTGGCAGACTGGATCATAAAATAAGACTTCATATATTATCTGAAAGAAAACACCTCAGCTACAAATAGATACAGACTGAAAGCAAAATGATGGAAAGTGATATTCCAAGCAGCTGGAACATAAAAGTATGCAGAAGTAATTATATCTAACAAGACTGACTTCAAATCAAAACTGATCAGGAAAAACAAAGAAGGCAACTACTTAATGGTAAAGGAAGCAATTCACCAAGAAGAAATAACAATTTTAAATACACACACACCAAATTTCAGTACAACTAATTTCACCAAAAAACCACTATTTGACAAAAAAGAATAGATACGCAGCAATATAATCACAGTGGAGAACTTTAGTACCTCACTATCACAAATAGGCCCAAGGATTAAAAAAATAACAAATAAACATCAGAATTAAATTACACTGTAGACCAAATGGTCTTAAGTAATATCTGTACAGTGTTTCACCCAACATCAGCAGAATACTTTTCCTTTGTAGCACCCTGTAGAGTTTTCTCCAAAATAGATAATATTTTAGGCCATAAAGCAAGTCTCAATAAACAGAAAAATTAGAAATTATTGCATGTATCCTATCAGATCACAATGAAACAAAACTAAAAATAAATAAAAGAAACAATAGAAATTAAATCATTTAAATTATTACATTTGATAAAATGAAGATTAAATAATAGAATCTTATATGATCAGTGAGACACTAGGGCAATCAGAGGAGAAATTTTGAAAATTCCTAGACTGAAGTGATAGTGAAACAATTACATAAAAGAATCTGGGGGGCACAATAAAAGCACTTCTAAGAGAGATGAGTCCTTACATTAGAAAAACAGGGTAAGCCTAAGTTAAAAAAAAAAAAAAAAAAAAAAACCAATGATGCATTCCCAGATTAAAGAAAAGCAATACTCTAAACTGAAACCAGTAGAAGAAAGCACATAAGCCGGGCGTGGTGGCGCACGCCTTTAATCCCAGCACTCGGGAGGCTGAGGTAGGCGGAGCATTGTGAGTTAGAGGCCGGCTTGGGCTACAGCGCAAGCGCAAGACCTGCCTGAGCTACATAGTGCGACCCTGCCTCAAAAAAAACCAGGGCCGGGAGTTTGGCTTAGCAGCTTAAGCACCTGTCTGGCAGGTGCGAGCCTGTGAGTTCGATCCCCAGTGCCGCAAATAAAAGAAAAAAAAGAAAAAAGAAAGCACATAATAATGATCAAAGCAGAAATTAAAGAAATTGAAACTAAAAGAAGATTCAATGAGTCACAGAGTTAGTTCTCTGAAAAGATGAATAGAGCTGATAAGCCTTTAGCCAAATTTAAAAAACAGAGGAAAGCCCAAATTAATACACATAGAATAGAATAGGAAAAAGGAGAAATTATAAAAGACATCACCAAAATCCACAGAATCACAAAAAATAATTTCGAAATGTGATTTCAACAGAATAAAGATTCTGGAAGAAATGGGTAACTTCCTAGACACACATGACCCACATAAATTGAGCTAAAAATATATGTAAAGTCCAAGCAGATGAATAACAAGAAATGAAATTGAAGCAGTAAGTCAAATTCTACCAACCAGGAAAATCCAGGACCAGATGGATTTACAACTGAAGTCTACAAGGCCTTCAGGGAAGAACTAATTAATTCTCTCAATTTATCCATACACTGTAAAGAGATTTTATCCTTCCAGATTTATTCTATCAAGCCAGGAGTACCCTGATAGTGAAACCAGACAGAGATGCAACAAAAAAGAAAAGCTACAGATCAATACCCTTGATAAACACAGACGCACAAATCTATGAAATCTTTACTGACAGAAGTCAACAGCCATCAAGATCATACATCATGGCCAAGTTGATTTTATCCCATAAATAAGTCAATAAATGTAACACATCACATAAATAGAATCAGAGATAAAAATCACACAATCCTCTCAATGCATGCTGAAAAGGCCTCTAACAAAATACAGCTGCAGGCAGCATGAAAAGAAATAAAGACCACTGTCCTGGCCACCACCTAGGAGACCAAATAAAACACCCAGAGTCAGACTACTGTGAGAGAAAAGGTTTATTAGGAGAGTACTAGGAAAGAATCAGGTTAATTTAGATTTACTAACTAGAAAAGATAAAACCTAGAGGTGGGCAGCTGTCACAATGTGGGGGGATGGCAGACAGGACAGGGAACTTACCAGGGAGAACTCTAAGTGTCCAGTGGCAATTAGAGCTGCACAACAGCACTTCACAGAGCTCTGTGCCTCCCTCAATGTCCCGTGACAGACAGCTCGACTATAGTAGCACACTTCACTCTATTCCAGACTCAGTTATTCCAGACTCACTACATAGCAGTAACATCACTGGCTCTTTGTTCCATCATATGACAACATTCCAAGGAACAAATAATTTAGCATACAGGCACGAAGCCAATGTATACAGATAACACTAGTTTCTCCCGTTTTCAGCCTCTCTCAGATAATTCCTATCCAACCATTTTAAACACTTACAAGGTCCCCTTGATTTGGTTAGTGACTAGAGAACATAAAACTGATCTTTAGGGACTTGGTGCCAAATATCTTAGGTTTTTTCAGGGACAATACAATGTTTATGTTCCATTAAAGTTTTATTTACAAAAATAAGCCACAGACCAGTTATAAACTACAGACAATAGTTTCCGGTTTCTATTATTATGCATTAAAATTTATTACTGTGGGATTTGGAACATGATATAACACCACCTCTGGGAGTTACTGTTAGGTTTATTTTAATACATCTATTTAATTTCAGAAATAATAATTGAATAATTGAAAGCTTACTCTTATACAACAAGTATTTAATGTCTCTCATATATCAGTCACTGTAACAGTTTACCATATTCCCTGGGATGTCTGTTGGGTGTGATCCATAGGGCAGATCTCCCAAGCAGAGGGGAGAATTGAATAGGATGGGAAATGGATCTGAAGGAAGAAAAGGTAGATACCGACAGACTTACATTATTAATTAAGACTAATTAAGATCAATCTGCACTATAACATTTCACTTAAGTAATAGAATGCTCATTTTTTACAGCAGAAACCTCCTTCAAAAGAAGTACTGTATAGAAGTCACACAACAAGCAAGTATGAAAACTATTCTTTAAACCTAAACCTATCAGAAAACAAAACCCATATTCTTTTTCTTCTACCACTGTATCATGCTGCCTTGAGATATGGACAAAATCTTAGAAATGATAAACTCAGGAACCTCACATGATTTTATGAGGGTCAAAATAGTGAAATTACTTAGCATTATCTGTGAAATTTAAGATACAAAAAAAAATTTGACCCAAGTAGCTGAGTAGTTCATAACTTTGCTGTTCATATGTCTATTTCTCAGAATGCTTTCAAATTTCTTGAATGGTTAAAATTTCATTTAAAAAAATTATTATTTTCCAATTAGCATCAACTTGACAAAATTCACATATAACAAAAAATGCTCAGTTCAAAAAATATTAAAAATGATGTGTTAAATTTCAAGATATATTGTGAAGCATGGATAAGGAAAAACAACAAGAGGAGAGATGGATTAGAGACAGAGAGTGGAGAACAGGCAGACATTTTCCTCAGGAGATCTTCTAAACCTGGGTTAGAGTCTGAGATCAATTGACCTCAAGAACATCAAAACTAGCATGAAGCTAAACATGCACAGTCTATTACTTCAAAATCAGCAATAGTAAAAATAGATTGAGTAAAAACAGATTACAAAAATAAAAAATCAAGAAAGTAGCAAAAAAGCAAGAATAATTATAGCCCCCCCAAAAATAAACAAGTTAAAACAATAGTATATATAATTTTTACTCCTCATGGAACCCTGGAAAATTACCCACAATTAGGAGTTTAACAATACAACAAAATAACTTAAAAGTTAAGCAAGGGGAAGGACTAGGGAGGGAGGAGAGAGGAAGGAAACAAAAGAAAATTAACTGAGTTAATATGTATATAACATGAATTATATACACGTACCAACTCCCCTGGATGAAAATAGTCATTGTGCACTGCAACTAATATGTGCACTAACAAAAATTAAAATTACGATTAAAAGACAGCTTAATATATGTATATGATTAAAACACACAATGCTTTGAGAAATAAATATTATATATTATGTATATTATATATATTTAAAACACTTCACAATTCTAAGTAATCCATGGATTAAGTGAAAAGCTATAGTACAAATTAGTAAATACATCAGCCAAGTATCATAAAACTTTTCCTAATAAAACCTGAGATATAGCTAAAGTGGAATTCAGAAGTGAACCTATATAAAGTTCAAAAACAGTTAACAGCAATCAAGAAACTAGAAAATCAGCTGCATATTAAAGCAATGATTGAGAGTTCTGGTATGCTCACAGTGTTCTATTTCTTCATACTGTATTAGCTACATCGTTATATTTTCTACAAACTCAGTTGTACACAGAGTTTCTATGCATTTCTGTACATGAAAAAAAAGAAACCCTAATTAAGAAAGTCTTGAGGACAGCCAGTTGAGCTTTGAAAAAATATCAGGCAGAGGATTTGGTTTATAAATGATTGACTATAAATACATAAATAACAGTATGGTACTGGCACAGAGAGAGACAAAGACACAAAAGAAATTGATTGGAAATTGATTGGAGAACCAAATTTCGTATATGTAGAAATCTGAAATGCAATAAAGTTGATTTATATTGTAAAAATATAAATTCTAGATGGATTAAGGATTAATGACATTTCTTAAAAATAAATAGAATAGCTTAAATAACCTTAGGATATAAAGAGATTTCTTAAATGTAACCTAAAATCACTAATCATTATGCAAGATAAATTGACAAAGTCAGGGAAATTAAATTTAAGAACATCTGTTTATCAAAAGATACCATATTATTAATTAAATCATAAGCCACAAGCTAGGAAAAGATGTTACCAATCATACAACTAATAAAAGATTAATTTCCAAATACATGAATAACCCCGATGATTTAATAAACAATATCCCAAAGAAAGACTACAAATTCATTCAATAGAAAAAGAAAAACTAAAGTCCATTAAACATAAAAATACTCAGTCCTTTTAAAATTTGAAAACATAAAAATTAAAACAATGAGCTTAAATCTGTCATTCTTCTAGTTGGCAAAAATATATGTATGTATGTGTGTGTGTGTGTGTGTGTGTGTGTGTGTGTGTTTACATATCTAAATAGGTAGTAAACTGCATAATGGTGCACGCTTGTAATCCCAGCACTGGAGTGGCTGAGGAAGGAGGATCACTTCGAGTTCAAGTCCAGCCTGAACTCTATGCATAGTGTTCTTAAGGCCAGCCTAAACTACATAGGCAAGACACTGACTCAAAAAACAGAAAATAAAATAGATACATAGTATGTTTTTACTATCTATTAATGAAGACACAGATTGACTGGAATACTCATAGTACCTTTAGAAGTATAAATTTGCCCAACCATTTGAGGCAATAGCTTCGTATCACTTACTAAAATATAAATATGACAATTTCCCATGATTCAAAAATGATTGTTCGAGACTTAGCAATACATATTGCCACATGTACAAATGAACTGGACAGAAGACCAGAATTTGGATGATTATTGCAATAAGAGTTGCAAAATTAAACTACAGAATGATTAATTTACATCACCCCCAACCTGAGTCCCTGAGCTTTTCTCTATCTACATTATTTCTTCCTTTGAACTCATCTACACACATTGATTTATACAGCCGCCTTTCCCTCTCCAAACTTCTTATATGTATTCAAGCATAATATGCCAACAAACGTCTTGACTCTGTACTCTTTAATCACAACTCACTTTTTCTTCCCAAGTCCCTAATTAATTTTGCACATGACACAATCATTATTCCTTTGTGTTGCCCTCAAATTTGTTGCTCTTACAATTTCTGTATTTGTATCATATGCCATAAATCAGCAAATTTTGTCTACATCAAAACACACTTGATAATCCCTCGTATCATTTTTTCATTGCTGGGACAAAATATCCAATACCTGCAAATTAAAGGAGGAGGGGTTTATTTTGGCTCACAAATTCAGTAGGTTCACTCAGTGGTCATCTGGACCAAGGGCAAAAACACCCTGGTAAAATAAATAGTAGAAGAAAATTTCTCAGAGCATGCAACAAGAAGCAGAGAAAGGAGGGAGGAGCTAGGGTCATGCCTAGAGTGACCCATTGCTCACCAAGTCCTAACTAATGACTGCAGTGTCCTCGTGATTCAACCATCTGCAAACACATGAGACTTTTGGAGAACCTTTTGGATCTAAACCATAACACTCCTCCTCCTCTGCTCTTTCCCTAGCCTAAGCCATCATTCTCTCTCATTTGACTACTTTATGCCCAGACGAGTACCCTGAATTTCCTCTTTATCTCCTGTGTTAAGTAGTCCTTTAAGTGGAAATTTAACCAATCCAGTGTTCTGCTTAAACCGTTTAATAGTTTCTTGTTTCACCTAAAATAAAAAGCCTGAGCTTTACGAAAGTACACAAGTGCATCTAGCACCTGTATTTCCTTCTGCCATTGGTATTTTGCTTGCTTTGCTTCCTAACTCTTTCTCAGACATGCCATTGAGACTTCGCCTTCAATCTGGAAAATGTTGCTATGCCTGTCACTTAACACACTATTCCACAATGTACTGAGAAACTCCTCTTCAGTCTCCTATGGCCTCTGCCTACATTGCATTTATTCTGAGACTTCTCTACCTTTAGTTCATATTGGCCATTCTTCACTTGCTGTCTCTCATATTAACTCATTCATTTATTTCTCATTCATTTAAAATTGGAAATAAAATTTGAATAGCTATGGTGAGTCAATCCCAGTTTTAGAAATCAAGAATGCAACATAGACAATCAGGCATAAATTTCCGAAGACTTAAGTTAGATATCAGTTGTGGGATTCAATAATCACCACAGAAAATCTCTTTTGAAATGTTTATACCTACTGGAAAAGCAAAAGAGAAAAGGACACACACAAAAATATAAAAGCACTTAAATACGCAAAAGACCTAAGTCAGCAGGCTCTCTGTGCTGTAGCTTGAGTGTCGTTATGCCTGCAATACCTGACCAGCCAGTGATTTCAGGAAGTCTAATCTCTTCCCCCAATTCCTACAATGTGTTTGATTAGACGGTTATCAGTATTGCTTTAATTCTAAACCTGACAAGTAAGATCCCATTTCAGGATTCACACCTGCCAAATGTCTCTCCCCAGATAGATTTTGCAACTATTAAATTAAGCAGCCTTCCATTTGCAAAACTGATTCACAAGCTTAAGTACTCAAGAGGGAAGGAAATAAGAAGAGACTGCATGATTTTCATACCCAGAGAGAGGTTATCAGGAATCAATATGGCTGAGCTATTTTTCTAGAGGCACTCACCAAATTTGAATAAAAAAGACAAAGTAACTTAATTTTTTACTCTTTAACATGTATCTTACATCTGCAAGAGAAAAATAACAACCAAATGATAGAACTATAATTAATATATGTTTATTTGATTTTGTTGAGAATAGAAACATATAATAGATCCAAAAGTAAAATCCTAAATTAGTAAATAAGTGTGATATTGAAAAATGTGAGAAATATTTTATAATTATGTGAAAATTCAATGCAAATGCCACCTGCTATTGAAAGGAAATATAAAAAGATTTATGAAAAATCTTAAAATCAGTCTTATTTATATATCCATTTATCTAGTTTTATTGAGCATGAAATCTTTATCATAGCATGACTACTTATTGTAGTCATATATCAATATAACAATTAATCAGTTTTAATATCATTTCTTAAATTTTGAGTTTTTTTACTCAAACTATACATTCATTTTCAGTATTTCTTAATACATGAATAAAATCATTTCCTTTGAAATCTAGTACCACAGAAAAATCAAAGAAAAACTGTTTTTTTTCTTTTATAGAACATTTAAAATTGTTAATTATTTTAACATTTTTTCTTAAGTAACATCATTATATGCAAAAATGTGAGTCATGTAACTATTTAGTTCATTTTAAAATGAAGACAAACAATTTTTAAAAGCATACATTCAAACATCTTCAATGATTCCTCTAGTTTTAGAATCAAGTGAAAGAATGCTAAATCTCTACTTTTCTCTGTTTTAGAATACTATGGAATGACTGTTCCTCATTCCAGACCTATGAAAGAAGCTGCTCTCAGAGTAATTACAGTAAGTAAGCATTAAAAAAAGATAAAACTATAAAACTTATAGATATTTGAAAAGATCCAGCAGTTTCTCCACTTCCTGGGCTCAATTTCTGAGTCCAGTCAGAGATAAATACAGACATGTTATAATGATAGAGTACAGAGTGAAGTAGAGACCACAGCTGTAATTGCCTAACTAGATTTTGATTATTCTTTCTTTTGAAAAGATGGAGCACTTTATCTCATTACACTTCAGGCTAAGTGAAATGATTTAAAAGTTTTTAGTTTTCACTAAGTGACAGATATTAGAAAAGAGAGTATACATTTAACACTATCATCATATTTTCCCTGTTGTATATCTAAGATGCAATCAAAGAAAATTGGAAACTAATAACATACTTAAAGTCTTAAAATAACTTATAATGACAGATAATACTTTCCATTTCTGAATGAGTATAAATGAGGAATACATGACTACACAGCGTGCTTTATAATCTCATGCTGTTCCCCTAATCTATTGTAACTCCAATAGCCTTAAGTAAAAGTAAGTCATGATGCTTTTTATGTTGTCATAAAAAGCTTCTCACCCAAATGAAACATCCCTCTCTCAGACTTAACTATCAGACTTGGGTGCTATAACTCTTAAATTATGAAAGCAGTTAGTGTTTACAACAGTTAAGAACCAAGATCAATAGACACATATTAAGTTGGGACAAACAGCTAGGATAAATTACAATTCTTGCCATATGTTGTGGAACTTGCTTCATGGTTAAGAGTAGGCAGTTAATTGAATCAATAAGAAAAACTAAAGAATTACAGTTAAATTTGACAGATAATTACTTCACTTTAATACTATATAGCATTGAAAAACCAAACTCAAATTCTATTATTTATAAAATTTAGGAAGCAAAGCAAAAATACATTTTCAAAAGTAGATTGCCAGTAACAGGTTTTAAATTTTCATGGCAGCATCAGGAATTAACATGCAAAACTCTTGACCAGGTGACTGAGTTGTGTCCTACATATGGAAAAGTTTGAAAGTAGGAAGAAAGGCATCAGGGTGCAATTTGAGAATCCTAGTGTGATAGCTAACTGTTGTGCCAATTTGAGTAAAAATACCTAAAGCATAAGAGAAACACCTGGGTGAGTGTGGATGATTGACTTGCAAGCTGCAAACTGAAGAGGGAAGTATCCACCTGTTTGTGGGTGGCACCAACCAACAGACTTGTATCCTGGATGGAATAAAAAGGGAAAGGAAAAGAAAGTCTAGGGGCCAGGGATATAGCTCAGTGGCACAGCACATGTCTGGCAAGTGTGAGGTTCTGAGTTTGATTTGTGACACCAAACAAACAAACAAACAAAACAGGAAGTATGCCCTTCTTGCCTCTTTGGAGGAGTTTTGGTCTTTGTCATCATCTTGGGACATTAGTCCCCAGTTCCTTCAGCCTTCCAACACAGACTCCTCAGCCTTCCAATACAGACCCTTTGGCTTTCCAATAGTGACTTATCAGTCTCTATAGTAAGCTCCAGACCTCACCGTGGCCTCAGATTCTCTGGTGAATAGACAGTCCTTTTGCATTTGTCTATCCCTAACTACAACTGCATGTTGTCATTGTAAGCCTATTTTGGAAGTCTTTTATATAGCATACAAATAATATATCATATATTAAATCTGTTACTCAACTGAATACTAATTGATACATTTAGCAAGGCAAGTTACAAATTATTTAACAGCAAATGATAAGAGCGTTTTATATTAAATGAATTCTTTTATTCCACTAAAATTTGATCTGAGATGACATCAAGCCATTTGAATAATATGTTACGGTATTTTAACTACTCAGTCTTCTATATTGATTAATATTACTGTTTTGAAATCTCATGGTTATAATAAAACAAAGAATTAAAAAGGAAGGACACAAAAATCCTCAATAATTCATCAGCTATTCTATCTCTAGGGCCAGAAGTGATCTCTGACCTTCATCATTCACTATGAGATTCATTAGCATAGTAATAATGTTTTACAAATGATTGTTAACATATATTAACCATATATTTGCTAACATTATACTAAGGACCACATAAGTATTATCTCATCTGTTGCATTACTCTTTTGAGACAGAGAGAATTATCATTTCCCTTTTCCAAATGAATAAAGTGAGAATTAGAGCAATAAAGTGATTTGCTGAAATAAAAGCAACTTATAAATCATACTGCAGGACATGAGCCTATCTAACACAAAAGGGTGCCCTTAGTCACTGCTATGCCTGATATCTAGACATCCCTCCAGAGTTTCATGCACTCATGGGGCTTTCACGGGGTGACTGGATCATGGGTGACATACTGGATTATGGACGTGATAACTGGATTAGTTCACTGAATGGTTTAGCATAGCGGTGGGTAATGGAGTTACTGAAAAAGGAAGCTCCATCCTGATTGCAGGTGGCATCACTAGTGGGCTTGTAGCCTAGATGGAATTAAAAGGGAAAGGAATAAGGAAGGTTGCTGCGTCCTGCCTGCCACACCATGCTGTGCACCTCTGCCATGCCGCCCTCCCTTAGAGCCAGTCAACTATGGAGTGAAAGCTGTAGAAAGCATGAGCTGTAATAAACCTTTCCTCCTTTAACTTTGTGTGTATTTCATGATAGTGTGTTCACTTAGTGAGGTGTTTGGTTCAATTTCCAGTACCACAAACAAACAAATTATTGGTACTGCATATTTAACTAGAGGAAAGGGCAAGCTGATACAAGATTGGTTGGAAGTGACCATGAAAGAGAATGTAGAGAAGGCCAGAATGTTTTTAAAAGACCCTCAAATAAGTGCTTGTTGCATATGCAATCACTTCTTCTCCAAGTCTCATGCTAAGATATATGAGCACTACAAAACTATAAAAAGGCTATGAAGGTAATTTAACCTGATTGCTATCTTAATACACAAGAGAGAAAACCTCAGTGTAAAGAATAAAGTTGTTGAATCTTCATAGAATTAGGAAGTAAAAGATCTATATATTCTACACAAACTTTCCACAGGCAAAAATTTTTTATAGTTCCTCATAGAAACATGAGGGTTATACATGAAAGTATCACAAGTATTCTTTGGAATGAGGTGTGCTCACGACAAGTGGTAATGCGACTAAAGGGATGAAGTGCCATTAGCGTCTGGCCTTCCTAGATAGTTAATTGAACCAAAATAATGTGCAGAGAGAGGCTTATAGTTATAGGAAATGAAATGAAGGGGAGCAAGTGAAACAGAATTCAAGACAGCAGGAAATAAAAGGCATAGAGAACTATCGAGCCAGAAAGGGGAATTGAAACAGACCTGATGTAGCACTCATCATTAGTGAGTGAAGTAATGAACTAGAGAAGAGATGGGGTTTTAGTTATGGCCCAGCAAATGGAATTGAGAAATTTCCAGATGTTCCATATGGTCGGTAATTCAAATGTTTTGTGCCTTCAGGTCAGAATTTTCAAACAGATAACAGATGGAGAAAAGACTCCGAATTTCATTCACACGCCATGATGGTTAGCTTTCAAAATTTCAGGGCTTGTGTGTAAACTCCTCACATAAGAAAGAGGGGCTTAAAATGAAGCCCATCAAACCCTGGGCAGAATTTCATTTGAGAAATAAACAGTCTTGGGTTAATAATAGCTTTTTTTTATATCCCAGTTCAAATGGTACAAAAAAAGAATTAAAGATTTTAACACACAAGTACTGTTTCAAGAGTGGCAGTGTTCAAAAGAATATTTCCTGGCAAACAACTTTTCTGATAAAGAAAATAATTTAAATTGAGTACCTTGATATTAAGAAATGAATTCTATACCCAATTAAGCACCATATCCGATGCCTCAAAATATCAGTTTTATCTTAAAGGAAACAAAAAATTTCTCTATCATTATTATGTTACCATCACTCATTTAAACCTCAATATTAAAGCAATTATTAATTTTCAGAAGCAAAATTTAAATCATGAATTCACATTTATTTGGTTCACCAATGTGGTGTAGATATAAGTAACAAAAATGATAAATGCACCTAAATATTTGGCAAAAATTCTACAATGTGTTGAGACTAAGACATACTAAGTATATGTAGAAATTTGGGGAGTAGAACACTATTTATATCTGGGAAGAGGCATAAAGAAAGCATGATAGGAAAAATGGCAGTCCCTCTGGGACAGGGAAGAATGTGTGATAAAATGGCACACAGCATTGTAGAGAACAAGTTTGAGCGCAAGCTCTAATGTACACTGAACTTGTTATATCGGCCATATCACTTGACCTCTTTAAGTCTCAAATCCTGAGTCCTTAAAGTGGAAATATAAATCCCCTGTATCCCTATATATTAGTATTTACAGGTACATTTGAAATGAAGGCAACTGATTCTATAGAGCTCAAGATTCTCTCTCTCACTCTGTCTCTCTCTGTCTCTCTCCCTCTGTGTCTCTCTCTGTCTCTCTGTCTCTATGTCTCTGTTTCTGCCTCTGCCTCTCTGTCTCTCTGTCTCTGTCTCTGTCTCTCTCTCCCTCTCCCTCTCCCTCTGCCTCTCTCTCTCCCTCTCCCTCTCCCTCTCCGTCTCTCCCTCTCCCTCTCCCTCTCTGTTTTTCTCTCTCTTTCTCTGTCTCTTTCCCCAACCCCTTTTCACTCCTTTTCAATTCCTGCTTCTGGGAAGTCCAGACATTTATAGTAAGTAACTTCCTAGCTAAGCATCAGCTCAGCAGAAACGAGGATCCTAGATTTGAAGAGAAAATTGAATAACAAAGGCTCATTTTCTCCAAACCAGCTTTGCCATGTATTTTTCAGATGGCTCTTAGTCGAATTTCTGTTGATGTAGAAGTTAATGAAGAAGAGGGTGATGATTAATTGGCATCTTCAAGAATCTAAATTATCTGGTGATACTGTGGGATCATGATAACTGGAGGGAAGTGTACATCATTGCGTGAGCACGGGCCTACAAAATACAGAAAAGCAAGATTTCCAGGTCCATGTAATAGAAGGGCTCTTCACAGTAAAATACAAGCGAAAATCTAGGCTTGCTGAAAGGATCAAATACAATGATTTCTAACACTTTCCACTGTCATTTTGTTTGAAACAAATAAGATTAAGACATTCAAGGACTTTTTGTGTAATTAACTAAATTTTTTGAGCTATCTACATAAATACATACTATGAAGATGTTTATCTTTAGTATAGACAGATTGGAAGACTGTAAAAATCACCAAGGAAAGGATACCCAACCTGTGCTGCAAATAGAGGCTTTTCTACACATCCCTGGGTGGTTCCTTAAACTAATTGAATTATTAAAAAATTAGCATGGAAACCACCTCCACCACCTGTGCAAAGAACACTAAAACACATCAGTGTGCTGTGCTCCTTGAGCTCACCTACAGGATGGCCTGCTCCTCCACTGAGGCACTAATTGCCCATATCTGAGACAGTGTGTGCTGAGTCTCTACTCCTGCCTGTCATGTTTCGCTTTTTACTTGTTAGTAGCTGAAGCCAACTGCTTTCTTGAAATTGTGCTGTAGGCACTTCTCTTGCCTCAAATGAACCCCAGCCTTGCTTAGTCAACGCATTGAAAAACCCGTTAGGAACCAAATGAAGCATTTGTGCTAGCTTTTATTGATATCATTATTATCCTTGGTTCTCTGGGTGAAAGCTTTTTGGTTCAAACGTAGTCCTCACCACCAATTACTAATATTCAGGTAGAATTTGAAAATTAATACCTTTTAAAGGTCAAGGTCAGCAGAACTTTCTAAACAACACACTTTATTTGCAGAGTTGCAAAACAGAGATAGACTGTTTCTCACATATTTTTTAAATTTTTACCTTAAAATTCAAGTCCATAGACTGAATTATTTTCCAAGCAATTTAGAGTACAAATCCAAAGGTTCTAAAATTTGCATTTGCAATACAAATTTGAAGCATTGAGATTAGCTTTGACAATTAAATCTGACTTAAGGTCAAATACCTTAAAATCCTATTACTATTTTTGATAAATTTTCTCCAACATCCAATTGGTTATTGCTTAGCAAAAATGTCTGTACCAGTAAAAACCAAAAAAGCATTCACTGAAATAGTGATGTTAGCAAGACGGTGCCACAGTAGTACTTTCCAGCATGCAACCCTCTCAGAAACATCAGTTGGAACAACTATCTTTGTACAAAAATCACCACAGAAGAAGAGCTAAGGAATCCAGGAAAGAGATGAAAACCACTGAATGGAGCATAGATACTAGAAAAGACACATTAAAAATAACTTTAAAAATAGTGTCACCTTTTTTCTATCACTCTTCCTGTAAGGCTGTGTGGCAGGACTGAAAATAATCTAACCTCAATTTGAGGGGAAAAAAGTGAACTGACTTTGTCCATGATTCCAGCACTAAGTCCTCTCATAAATTCTGCATCAAGCTCTTAGTCTGACCTTTGCAATTTCAGGCCCCAGCTCCACCCTAGTATCAGACACCCTACAGATTCAAGCATCAACCCTATGCCAATGGCACATAGGATTCTGAAGTCCCAGGTTCTAGTTCTAGCACTGTGAACTCAAGTTCTATCTGCCTGACTCAACACCAGGCCAACCTGCTCAACCCTGGCTCCAGGCTGGCCCTTTCAGTTCTAAGTGCCAGTCTATCCCAGGGTCAGGGCAGACTCATTGGCAGCAGATACTAAGCCCAGACTTGTGCACCCAGCCTTCAGGCTGACACTATTATAGAAACAAAATTCATGTCCACACATATGGCTTTAAGCTCCAGACCTGCCTGTGAACAGCCATGGCCAGGGTTTCCCAATGAATTTAAATTCTAAGCCTGCCCAAGTAGTCCCGGGAACCAAGAGCATTCCTGCAGGCTAAGAGATCAGACTGGCCCCTATTAACCTAAACAGTTACAGTCATACCTTTCCTAGGCACTAGACCAGCACCCAGGACTCCTGCAGCAAGACCACTCTAGACTCACCTATGGTTTCTCATAGTTTCTAGGCAGGCTGACTGATAGAGGAATTTCCCTGATGGAGCCAGTTTATAAAGACTAGAAAGAGTGCCAGTGTAATCCAATGTGTAGCTGTCAAGACCAAGCTACAAAGATCATAAATAACCTGGGAAATGAGCAAAATAAAACATTAGCCCCTCCAAAATGTATAGCTGCAAAATACTTAACAAGGAATTTTAAATATTCATTTTAAAGAAGATAGTGAGTTACAAGGGGATACAGATAGACAACTAAACAAAATCAAGAAAAGAATACATAACAAGTTTAGTATGAGGAAGAAAACATTTAAAAAGAATCAAACAGGAATTCTGGAATTGAAGAATCCAAAAATGAATGAAATATTCAATGGAGTGACTGGACAGGAAAGAATCACTGAATTTAAAACAGGTCATTTAAAATTATTAAGTCAAAGGAACAAAAATAAAGAAAGAATTAAAAGAGTGGAGAAAGTCTTTTGGACTTACAGGACTTCATCAACAGAAAGATTTAGGTATTCTGAAACCTCCACAATGAGTAGAGATAGGTAGAAAATGCTTTCTTGAGTAATAATAACACAAAACTTCCCAAATTAGATAGGGAAATGAATATCCAAATCCATGAAGCCTAAAGAACACAAAATAGACTAAAAATAAAGATACAGTCACCAAGATATGATAGCCACAACCTCAAAAGTAAAAGATAAAGAATTGTGAATATTGCAAGTAAATGACCACATAGAAGGGAACCCTTTGTGAAGGTATGAATAGATTTCTCAGCATAAATCTGTAAAGAATGAGAGAATGCTATGATATATTCAAAATGATGAAAATAGCCAGGCGTAGTTGTGCATGCCTTTAATCCCAGCACTCGGGAGGCTGAGGCAGGAGGAGCACTGTGAGTTCGAGACCAGCCTGAGCTACGAAGTGAGTACAAGGCCGGCCTGAACTGCATAGTGAGACCCTGTCTCAAAAAAATAGGGCTGGGGATTTAGCTCAGTGGCTTAAGCGTCTGCCTGGCAGGTGCAAGGTTGTGAGTTTGATCCTTGGTACCAAAAAAAAAAAAAATGCTGAAAGTAAAGAAGTAAATAAATCCTTCCAGGCAAGAATACAATACCTGGAAAATTTGCCCTTCAGAAACGAAGAAATGACAGTTATTCCTGGACAAACAAAAGCCAAGAGTGTTAACCACCATTAGATTTGTTTACAAAAATGCTACAGGAGTTCTTCAGGTTGAAATGAAAGAAGCTAATAATATTAAAGCATATAAAAGTTTAAAATTCAGTGTAAAGGGAGTAATACTGTCAAATTCAGAATACTCTAGTATTTTAATGGTAGTACAGAAGTCACTTCTAATTTTGATATAGAAGTTAAAACATGCAAGCAACCATGTATTCGATAATTTGTTAATGGATGTATACTGTAAAATTGGAAATTACAGCATCAATAACATAAAAGGTAGAGGAAAAGAAGTAGAATTCTAGAGTTTTTCTACACAAATTGTTATTAAATACAGAGTTACAATTCTAAGATGTTTTATATAAACCTCACAGTAACCTCAAAGGATAATACAGTAAGTACACAAACCATAAAAATAATCAAAGCGTACTTCTTAAAAATAATAATAATCAAATACAAATAATGGAATAAAAAGGAAGAGCAAAGGGACTTTGAAATATTGAGAAAGCAATGAAAATGGCAATAATAATTACTCTGAATATGGATTAAGCTCTCCAATCAAAAAATAGAGTGATTGAATGAATAAGAGAGAGTGATCCATTTATACACTGCAGGCAAGAGCTCACTTTAGCTTAAAGGTCACACAGACTTGAAAGTGAAGGTATGGGAAGAGATATTACATACAAATGATAATAAAAAGAGAGCAGGAGTAACTACACTCACACTAGAGAAAAGAGACTTTTGACTCAAAAATTCCCAGGAAATTAAAAAGTCACAAGTCACTTTGTAGTAATAAAAGTGCCATGGTGATATACAAATGATAGTTATATATATATATATATATATATATATATATATATATATATATACACACACAGAGACAGAACAGAGACAGAGACCCGAGATTAGAGGAGCTAAACATTTATAGAGAATGTTAATAGAATTTAATGGAGATTAGACAGTAACAAAATAAAAGTGGGACACTTTTGGTACATTATTATCAACCACTGATAGATTGGCGAGACTGAATACCACTAAAAAAAAAACTTGAACAATAAGGAAGATCCATTTGACTTCAAAAACGTGTACTGAACATTCAATCCAATGGCAGTAAAATACGGATTCTTTTCAGTCAGAGATAGCATATTACCTAGATAGATCATGTGTTAAGACATAAAACAAGTTGTAAAACTTAAGAAGATTGAAGCCATATCAAGTATCTTTTGACTACAAAGGCATGAAATTACAAATAACCAAAAGGGATAAAATGAGAAATTCACACATACCTAGAAGATAAGAGAAACGTACCTGAATGAGGCATGGCTAACAAGGATTCAAAAGAGAAATTTTAAAATAATTTGACAAAAGAAAATGGAAACACTACCTATCAAGGTTTACGAAATGCAGCCAAATCAGTCCTAATAGAGAACTTTATAACAATAAACATGACATGGGACTTAATCATATATCTGGAGCTTCTTATGTCGTTACATACCCACACACAGAGGACAGCTACCGCATGGGCCCACTTGCAAGCGGAATCTAAAATGTCAACCTCTTGGAAGCAGGAAGGAGAATGGCCGTTACTAAGGGCTGAAGGGAAAATGCGGAGATGCTGCTCAAAAGACACAAAGTTTTAGTTATGTTTCAGTAAATTCTAGAATTCTAGTGTATAATACGGTGACCATAGTTAGTAATAGTGTATTAGGATGAAATTTGCAAAGAGAGAGGTTCTCATTCTTACCACACACTCAAATCCCAACTATGTGAGATGGTAGATATAGTGATAAGCTCGGTGGTGGTAACCATTTTACAATGTCTATATATACCAAAATCTCCTGTGTATGATTTAAATATACACAATTTTATGAATGAACTATATGAAGGAAAAAGTCAATATCATCAAATCATATTGAGTAATAATCACTCAGTCATTCATAAGATCAACCTTCTGCAAACACATGCACAGCGGATCATAATATCAGAGACACTTGTATATCTTCTCATTCTTTCATGATAATGTTTGCAAATTTAGTCTGCTTCCTTCTTTTGTTTTATTTAATCCTAATTTGAAATATATATATGTGTATATATATATTTCAAATTAGGAATATATATGTATATATATATATATATATTCACCTATATTAAGGGAGCAGTACCATAATAAAAGAGGCCCAAGATACTTTGTTCACCCCTTCCAACCTGGGAAGACATAATGAGGAAGCAGAAAGATTCGTGAAGTGAGATCTCTCCATATACCTAAAACATAGGCAACTTTATCTTGGTCTTTAAAGCACCCACAACTGTGAGAAATAAAGTTACTCTGTTTATAAGCTGCATTTTATGGTATTTTTATTATAGTAGCCCAATCAGAAAACAAAACAAAACATCTTGCAAACTCTTCTCCTCAACTTGTCACTATTATGTATGAAACAATTTCATTCTAGATCAATTCTCTAGGCAGAAAGGTATTACATTTTTCACAGCGCCAGTTAAATTTCCACAGTCAAATTAACTACTGCAGTTTTATTCCAACCATGCACTTATCTGCCTGTTTTGCTAGTCATAGTTTTTCTGCCATAGTCATGCAGGTCAAATAATCCTAGTTTTCCAAAAAGCAAGAAATTTTGTCTCCAGTTAAGAGCCATCACCAACCTAGATGTGTATGACTTAGATGAGTCTTTTAACAACGGTAAGCTTCTCGCTTCTTGTGTTCATAAGATGAAAGTTGGAAATTAAATGGTCTATGGTCACTAACACTCAATAACCTATGAAAACTCAGTGGGACTTTGGTCTCTCTCTCTCTCTGTCTCGATTTTGCATCTCAACAATGAGGTGAATGCCCTTGCTCCTCTCTGTGAGTCTTGCCATTACAGGCTGTCATGCATGCCTCAGCCACAAAAACAAAGGAATCAACTCACTATGGACTGAATCTTCCGAGACCATGAACCAAAATAAACCTTTTATTTTTATAAGTTGACTATATTATGTTACAGTAAAACGAAAAGTTAATACATGGTGTATTGTTTATTACCTCATTATATCATCTATCTCATGCTGTCTCCTAAGTGAAATTCTATGTTTTCACAACTCTTAGTGAGCTTCTAGGAAAATGAAACACATTCTCTTTTTTTCAGTTTCTCTAATTACTTAACAAGTCTTCTATGTGGGTGGTGTACTTAAATTTGTGAAATTAAATTAAATCATTCTCATGCATTTTTTTCTTTTATCTACTAATGCAACATTGTAGATTTAAGGTTTAAGGGTAAGCAAAATTGCTTAAAATAGCTAGAAAAAATATCTGGTCCTCGTAATTATACAAAGCTAGATTTCATACAGCAAGAGAGTTTGAGAACCAATATAAGGCATTCCTAAAAACTGTCAGTAATATGAAAGTACTGACAAAATAAAATCAATGTTGATAAACTCATCATCCTTCTCACCACCTCAATAACTCCTATATCATTATATTTTTAAGTCCTAATCACTAAAGCTATTACAAATATTCTAATAATTTTACCATTTTTGATCCCATGAGTGGTTCAACATTTATTTAATCAATCATTTGTTACACATGCTTATCTTTCATAATATGTCAATATTGAAAGGCCACTATAATGAATACAGTTTTCCACTACAATGAATGTACTTTTTTCTATACTTGTTAAGTCTCATTAAGAGTAATTTCCAAGATTAAATTGATGCATAAAATTTTATAAATATGTCTATCCATAAATATGGTAAAATATTCCTTTAAAATGCTATAACTATATGTTACAATAAATGTGTAAGAAAGTCTGTTGCCCCAAATCCCCACTGTCATTGTAACATTTTTACAATTTTGTTAATTTAATGTGAGAAAAGTTTATTACACATTCTATCTTCGGTGTTTTTAGACTTCAGTGTTTTTAGACTGCTTCTTATTTTTAAGTTTTCAAACATTCATTAATTTTCTTTGATTATTTTTCTACTTACATGTCTAAGCTTTTTTTGGTGAAATAATGTCAACCTTCACTTTTAAAATGTGTTTAAACTATATTTTTCTATGTTTATCTTGCTTTCATTCCTCTTATTTTTTATGTTATACACATATATCCACATATGCAATTTCACCTATTAATTTTTACAATATCATTTCTGATCTTTTAAAGATATTTTAAAATACTTTTGACGAATCATGATTGCATGTATTTATAGGTGACAGTGTGAGGTCTCATAATGTATATAATGCAGGCTGATTATGATAATTATATTATTATAATAATGATTCTGATAATGTACACTATGCAGACAGGATAATTAATATATTCATTGCTTTGCCATTTTTTCTACTTAGACATCTGAAATTTATTCAAGTTCCTGTGAATATTATTAACTGTACTAATGCATTATTATTAACTATAGTTATATAGCTATGCAATAGATTTCAAAACTTATTCTTGTCAGTCAGAAACCTAGCCTTTGATCACTAGCTTTCCATGGTTCCCTGCACCACTTTCCCTATACCCATTGTTCTGTTCTCTACTTCTATATTTCAACTTTATTAGATTCCACACATAAGTAAGATAAGCATTTGTCTCTCTATTTCTCTTAGAATAATGTTCCCCAGATTTATCCACCTTGCTGCAAATAACAAAACATAATGTTTGTATACAAACAGACACAAGGACCAATGGGATTGGAGTGAAAAAAACAGAAATAAACATTTATGGTCATTTGAGTTTTGACAAGATTTCACAGACTCAGAACAAGAAAAGGGCAATCTTTTAATAAATCATACTGGAAAGATAGGATACTCACATGCAGTAGAATGGATTCACCCTGTTTGCCTATACCATTTATAAAAGTCAACTCACAATAAATTAAAGACAAGTATATCTGCAAATGTAAAATTACTAGAAGGAAATGTATTGGAAGAGTTCTGCAATAATCATTCTGGCAATTATTTGTTTAGATATGACCACGATAGCATAAAAAAGAGGAGGAAAAAAACATACTAAATTATCAAACTTGAATGTTCTTTTAGTCGGACATGGCGGCACATGCCTGTAATCCCAACATACAGGATGCCAAAGGAGCAGGAAAGCAAGTTTAAAACCAACATTGGCTACATAGCAAGTTTGAAGTCAGCCTGAATGACTTAGTAAGACCATCTTTTTTGACAAAACAAAGCAAAACTAAACCTGAAGCTTCTTTAATGCAAATGAAACAACTAACAAAGTGAAGAGATGAGGACATCTAAAGAACAAGAGAAACTATTTGCACAGTATACATACGATAAGGGAATAATATGCAAATATATAAGAAACTCAGCCCTTAACTCAATAAAACAAATTTTTGTACAACTGAACAAAGACTA
The DNA here is from genome assembly GCA_004363535.1 of Dasyprocta punctata. Taxonomy (NCBI): domain Eukaryota; kingdom Metazoa; phylum Chordata; class Mammalia; order Rodentia; family Dasyproctidae; genus Dasyprocta; species Dasyprocta punctata. Next base: position 81,704 of record RJWM01003992.1, read on the forward strand.
TGAACAGACATTTCTCAAAAGAAGATGTACAAGTGCCCAAACAGTATATAAAAAAAAATGCTCAACACCACTAATAAGTAGGGAAATTTGAATTAAAGCCATAGTGAGATATCACCTCTTATACCTATTAGAAATGTTTTTGACAAAAGGATGAAATACAGTATTGGAGAAGATGAAGAGAAAAAAAAGAATACTCATGCATTATTTGTGGGAATGTAATTTAGTACTGCCTTGTGGAAAACAGTATAAAGAGTCTCAAAACTAAAAATAGAAATACTTTAAGATTCAGTAATATTACTTTTGCATATATAACCAAAGCAAATGAAGTCATTTGTTGTAGGAATACCTGCATGGCACTGTTTATTGAAGCATTAATCACAGTAGTCAAGATACAAAAACAACCCAAGTACCTAAGTGTCTGTAAGGAAAAAAAAATACATATATATATATATATATATATATATATATATATATATATATAATTCAGCTTTCAAAAACAGGAGAGTTTTTTGTGATTTTTTACCATTGTCTTAGAAAATTAACCCACTACTAAATCATATAATTATTTACTTGCAATAACACTATATATTCAGTCCAGTTTTTTCTATATGTTAGTATTTAAACTATAGAGATTCAATTTACTTTTAAATTAGTGTGTGGAAATATAACTTTTTAATGTGATCAATTTTATCTTCATATTATTTGTTAAATGACTTTACATATTGTCATGATTTTATTTCTTTGACACATATATGTTTTGCATAATTTAACAATTCCTATCATATTAGTTTTGCATATTTCGAAAGTCTTTACTTTGAATTTATATTTTGACGTACTTTCAAAACCTGTTTTTAATAAATGAATTTAATCCATCGAGTTTTTGTCATAACTGATCCAATTTGTCTTATTTTCCCATCCATGTTCATTATTCAGTGATTTTATGTATTGTTAATCCTTTGAATCATAGACATTTTCTGAAATAACATTACATTTATAACTGGATTCTTTTAAGTTTTAGAAATACTGTGCTTAGCCTCATGTTTTACTTGTCAGTGTTAAACTTGATTTATTGACACTTCTAAAAGGGCATTGCTGCTATGTTTTCTCTTTTATCCTCTTTACAGTACAAAAATAGAGATTATAAAACCAATTTATTATATTTATTTTTATTGTAAATATTCTTTTCAAAAATAAGTATATTGACAGTTGCATATCTTTTTTCTTTTAGATCTTATTTTCCCTCTGGATACCCACTGCAGTTGTCTTTTGAGTGCCACTGCCAGTGTCAAAGAGAAGCTCCCTTCCTCACGTGAACAACACTACCTTCCTTGGCAGACCCAAGCTGTTAACACCCAATCTATGCTAGAGATTAAAGCAAACTACAGAGAGATGTTACCATCTCTCCCATCTGGGTCTGTTTATGTTTCTACTATCATCTCTACTCATTACGTTGTTTGAGCAAATGTCACCTGTGTTCATTATACTGTTACAACATATGAATATTGAACCCTAAGAATTCAAATTCAAGTGAACGCTTTTAATTTAATCAAGTATAATTTTAACAGCCTCATTTTCCACTGGTAACATGAAATCTCAGTCATTACCTTCACATATTCATGTCTGGAATTAAAGTATGGTATGTTATTCAAGGTGGCAATTAACTTTCACACAACTGCATTACGAATAGAAATAAAATTCACTAACCAAATGAAAAGATTTGCTTTGATATAATATATAAGAAGATATTTAAATAAAATTTAAGAATCATAAATCTAGGAAAGCTACTTTAAATTGGAAGCTGGATTAATGAAAAAGCAGAGCTCCCAAGATGCACGCATACCCATTTGAAGACCACCTTGGTGACAGCTGCTCAACCTAAGGAGGGAGCTTCTTGAAAAGCCCTGTGAGATGGATATTATTCTACACCGCAGTTCAATGCAAATCCAGTGTGCATCTACTACATAGTCCATGATGAGCTAAGGATTTCTCCCCAGTGAACTTTTTCAGGATCAATACCATTAGATCCCAACATATGTTACAGACACTTATTTATGAAACTATTCTTTTACCTTTAATTTTAAGACTCACAACTATTCCATATAATGAATGTCAATATGGTAGTGCAGGCTAATACAGAAACTTGCACTCAATCTACTGAAAAATAATGTGCATGTCTTTTAAAGTTATAATGTTGTATTTACTGCCTGACAGTATCACCCATGAAGGGAACTGGACACTAAATTCTATCCATACTTGCTCTTCACACTGTCAAAAAATCAATTCATACAATACAACAACCCAAATAACATTCCCTAAATAAAAAGATGTATAAATTGAGACCAGTTCCTGTTAGCAATTTTACTTTATAGGTGTGTGCTTGGCAGGAGAAATTAGCAAAAACAACTAATTCCCAATGTAACCTCTTCTCTAAGTGAATTTGTTGCTTGTTAAAAATTACCATGTTTTCATTTTATAAGCATAGGTTCAAATTAAAAAAAAAAGATGTGAAATTTTACAATACTACATTATCTCATATTGTCTCATAGTAAAGCAAAATATTAATTACACTTTAAGTCCATGTTGTGATCTTTTAAAAATATTTGCAGTGAAAGAGGACTGTTTATAAATTAGATGATAGAATTTTACAAAAATAAAAAGGTGTTCTGACTTTTAATAAAAATATGTATTTGTCATTTGTTTAGCTACTTGATATGACATTACGTAGTCAATTAATTTGTTAGACCTTACATTAATATTAACATTAGGGACCAGAAAATAATAGTGTCTGCATTTCCCAACAGAAAACTTTTTCAATACCAAAAAGTAACATGTGATTTCATCAGAAGTTCTCTAAGAATGTATGTTATGAAATATTTGCAGTATCCTGGTATGTTTGCCTTTCCAATGCCATATATACCTTCCCATGAGATCCCATGTATAGGAGAGGCGGAAGTAATACTTGTTTCCATCTTTTCTGTCTCATTTGATGTTTTATTGTTTTTTATCTTTTGCATTTTTGTTTAGTTCCACAGCAAGAACTTGTATTCATGACAGTTCTATTTATAATAGTCAAGACTATAAGAAACTCAAAAAGAAAATCCTGGCATTTATGAAACTGAATATGGACCTGGAAGACATGCTAAATGAAACAATCTAGGCAAAGAAAGTTACTTCATAGTGTGATTTCTACAATGAATCTACAATTGTCAGACTTGCACGAGCAGATGGAAATAGTGGCAGAACAGAGTGAACGAAACAGGAAAGCGTTAATTCAAGACACAATCTTTCAGTTACACAAGATAAAAATCCCTCCAGGGCTATAGTACAACATGGTATCTACCATTAACAATACTGAACTGCGGGCCGGGGATGTAGCTCAGTAGTACATTGCCTGCCTGGTCCTGAGTTCAATTCCTGGTACCAAAATAAATAAATAAATAAATAAACTACTGCATTGCATTCCCAAAGATTTTCTAAGAGGGTAGATCTTGTTTTAAGAGTTTTATAGCAAAATGACAATATATTTCATAAGTAAAAGGAGTGAGTCAAGTTTTAGAGGTGATGGATAGGTCTATGGCACAGATCATAGTAATGGTTTCATGTTTGTTTATGGATGTCCAAATCATTAAATTGTACACATTAGCTTTGGTTGGTTTCTTGTACATCAAAAAAGGGGGGAAATTTTTAAAAAGAAAATGTAAAAGACAAGGAAAAATCTGCAAAGAAACATCCAGAAAGTACAAATTAGAATGGAAATTCAGGTGAAAAATATATCTGCTTTATGGGTCAAAGATTCTTTGGTGAAGGATATTTAGACACAGGTCTCTGAAGCTGATAGTCAGATTTGGGGTGGCTTTTTGGCTAGAGATACTGGCACAAGTAAAAATTCCAGTTGGTAAGTTGGGAGTATATATGATTGGGAGTTTAATTTACATATTGGACAATCTGTCATCATCTAAGCTTATAAATACAATTCAGGAGCACTTTTCACCCTCAAGGGTAGGAAATTTGTGATATTTTCAGCATCACCAAGTTGTGAATATTCTTCAAGAGTATGTTATGAGTGATGCCATCCTAGGAGCACTGCGGCAAAACGTTTCTGCAAGATTTTATGGAGCAAGATTGAAGAAAGGAAGAATTAATGGTTAAAAAAAAACCCTCATCATGAGACCGTTTCAGACTATTTTAACTTCAGAAATCCAAATGCCCCTTCTGTGAAAAATACCAGTCTTATAGCAATAATATGTAGAAAGTAAAAGAGGGTACGAATACACAGTAGCTTTTGTGATTATTACAAACTACATAGACTGAGCAAAGTTCAGTAGAACTGGAAAACATAGTTTCTTATAAAATGTGGAATAGTAGAATTACCTGAAGGTTGTTAAATGGCAAAATGAAATAACATTTGTTGAGAAGCTTGTAAGCAATGGAGTTCTACACAAACATAATATGATGTTATAAATATTTGATTTCTCATTTTAAAAATGGATAAGAATAAGTGTTGCTATAAGGAAAAAATGTTTGTGCTGAATGCTACTAGTGGGGGAAGTAGGGGAGGTTGGAATGGAGAAACAAAGCTTAAGCTGCTGTTTTATTAGTGTTGAAATGTTTAACGGACAAACATAAAACTGCTCTGGATCCAGAGAGCAATAATTTTAAAAAGATACTGGTTAGGGAAATATCCACAAAAGCATTTCTTCAAGCCCTGGAAATGGGTGCATATAACTGAAGATGGAGCAGATAAAAAGATTAAATGACTAAAAGCATAATTGTAAGGACTTTCTATATTTGGGGATAGAATTATGAAGAGGAGCTAGAAAAGAAGTCAGAGAGATGGAGGGAATGTTAAATTTATACCTCTGTGTAGCTCACATGCAACATCCACACATAATCTAGGTACACTTACAGCACACCACACCTCAGAGGTGTAGTTAACAAAGAGGACACTTCCAAGTTGGGAAGACAAACATGGAAACACAAACATGATGATATAAGGGCACATAAGGATCTAATCGTCCCAAAAAGCTTGAGAAGTCTCAAAAGAATATAAAAACTGAATACTTAGCTCTGTTCTTTTTCACAGGAGGCCACTGAAGAGGGTACTTAAAAGGACAGGGCTATTGAGGAAGAGACACGCCTAGGTGCTGAGGCAAGAGAGAAAGAGCATGCAGTATCTGGAGATGTACACGGCTTGGGAAGTCTACGTGAGACCCAAAAAAGTCAAGAAAGAGGAAAATTTTCAAAGAGGAGTAAAGGTAGTATGAATTGAGAAAGTCCATCAAATTTATAAAATAACAATACTAAAATGACTGTTTAGTATATTGTTATATGGTACTGGATATATTAGTGTCACATCATCGCTGCTCAGTGCTGATAACCCCGTTAAAAGACAAAGGCATTGATACACGAATTGCCTAGGATAAAGTGTTACCCACGATTAAGCACTGAAGTTTGTAGTCAAATCCAGTCTTGTCTACCTCTGAAGTCCATGCAAGTTCTCGACAGTAACCCTCAAACACTATTATGTCAAAACAGGAGACATCAAAGAATGAGGATTTAAAAAGTGAGTAGAAAGTGAAAAAGGCAATAGATTTTCTTTGTAAACTGAATCTTTCTCTACCTAAACCACCTGTAAATGTGATTTGTCACAAAAATGAAAGCAAAAGTGTGAATAACTCAAAAGTGCGAATAATTCGAAAAATACCAGTAACCCTCCATCAGCGTGGCCAATAGATGTATTGAAATCTTCAAGCTGCCTCTGGATCCTGTAGGGTTTCTGGTTTCCCACTCATTTCTGTGTTGGAAATTTGAAAGAAAACATGGCCAAGGTAGATTATGATTAGTTCTTCCTGAAACACCCGAGTCAGAGGTACTAATAAGTCTTTCCTAGGGCGCTGCATTGCCATGGGGTACTGTGACACCATCAGTAGCCTTTCCCAGCATGCGACTTCCTTTTGTTCTATGCCATTTGTGTAGTGTGCTTTTTTCTTTCTTTGACACACACAACATATTGATAAGCAGTGTGGTATAATTCTTCACCCTGTCCTAAAAATTTTAAGGAACATCTCAAGTAACTATCCTATATGCAACAGCCTTAAAAAGATATGATATATTACATAAATAGCATAGTGTGTATAAGACATTATGTGCATACAGCCTTTTAAAATGAGTTAATATTTCTTATATTTATGAGTGTTTTCTTCATTACAAACTAAAGAATGGAAGCTATAGTGATCACAAGGAAGTCACCTTCACTGATTTCTGGATAATTAAAAAGATGCTGGTAACAACACTAAGTCTTCAAAGAGTGTTTCTAGGAGCTGACAAAAGCATGGCGACACCAAGGAGGAAGGAATTTCACATTGCATTGCTTTGGGGTATGTGGTTAGAAAGTTTATCTCCTTCATTTAAAAATAAAAACTGTAGAAATATTTTAGAGCTAGTAAATAACCTGCTGTTGAATTTGGGCATTGACTCTACCCTGCACATTTTGTTCTCAGACCTCAAACAGAACCTGTCTATGAAGAATGCTCATTTTCTGCCGGGTAAGACAGTGTGAGAGTGGGTGATTTCACAGTTCACCAGAAGGATTATAGCACTTTCCTTTTTGGAAGAAGTCCAGATTTCATCATGAAGGTGCATCCCATCGTCAGACTGCAGAAAGCAACATATGGCATGATGTCTCTAAACAACTAAAAATGGACTTTCTGGCTAAAAATTTTGCTGTGAAAAAAATATGTGCTCATCGTTTACAAAGTTCACAGTATAATATATCCACAAGTTATGAAAACTGAGGCATTATATAAATATAATGCTTTACAAGCATGCAATCATAGAAATGTGACACATGATTTATCATTAACAGAAGCTATCACCTTCTTTTTTTTTTTTTTTTTTTTTTTTTTTTTTTTTTTTTTTTTTTTTTTTTTTTTGGCACCGGGGATTGAACGCACAACCTTGCACCTGCCTGACAGGCGCATAAGCCGCTGAGGCAAACCCCCAGCCCTGGTTTATTTTGAGGCAGGGTCGCACTGTGTAGCTCAGCCCGGCCTTGAGCTCGCGTTGTGGCCCAAGCCAGCCTCGAACTCACAATGCTCCTCCTACCTCAGCCTCCCGAGTACTGGGATTAAAGGCGTGCACCACCATGCCCGGCGCTATCACCTTCTTTAACTGGTAAATGATATTAGAGTTAGTATGAATTAAAAGTGGTCAACAAAAATATAAGTCTGAATGCCATTTTTTTTTTTGTACCAGGGATCGAACTCATGACCTTGCACTTGCCAGGCAGGTGCTTATGTCACTGAGCTATATCCCCAGCCCTGAATGCTACTTTTTTTAAAGGTTTGTTTTAACAGTAAACTGAGCTACATTTTAAAAACAAAAACATTGAAATGAGATCATCCACACAAAATTGCACTAACAGACACAATGAATGCATCATTAGCTGAGTTCTTGATGTATTATTGTGACCTACATTAACTATTCTTGATAGTCACATACTAAAAGCTGAGAGTTACAGACAGCAACTCATGTAGTCATATGATTAATGAATTTAAAGGGCATGGTTCTGTTCTGGCCTTTCTCTCAGATCTTTGCCACTGAAAATGCTGTGTCTATTGTTCCCCAGTGAACCCAAAGCTGCAGTTTGATCTAAGGGCCAAAGTGCTGAAAATGTCGCTCTGTATCAGATGTAGGAAGGATGTACAGAACAGCAGTGCACAACGGACAACTGCAGTTTAACAAAACGCCATCACACTTCTATTTTTCTCTTTAAGACAGTTATCATTGTGAAGCATTTTCAAATTGATAAAATAAGCCCATGCAGATGGTCTTCTTTCTCAGGCTAAAAAAATTTGATGATACGGTTCACGAAAACATATAGGTAATTGTACTAATTTCCCAAGGAGCTGAAGCAAAATTAGTAAAGTCATACATTGCTGGTGTTTCCTTTGGTGTGATGACCTACAGTGTAATTATTTGCTCAGGTCTGAATGCTGATACTTACATCGCTTTATTACTGTTGAATATTGGAGTATTTGTTTTTATATATATGACTGATAGCATAATCTTTAAATCTAAACAGAAGTACTTAATTAGGTGCTCTCTACATAGAGTAGGAATTTTTTGGAATTTGTATTTTCCATAATGCTATTTTAATAAACTGGAGAAAAATTTAACGAAACAGAATTTTCTCTTATCCAGAATAAGATTAATGACTTTTCCCTGTATTCTTTTCAAAATATGCAAGGGACTATTTATTTCCCATGCAGAAGAGTATAAACAAAAACAAGAACCATTACACACACACACACACACACACACACACAAAGGCATACACGAATATACACATACATATACACACTTATTAGCTTAAGAATGAGCTGCATATTAATTTATACTTACGCAATTGAACAAAATTTCGTACGTCTAGTAGTTATTTTTTGTTATGATACTGCTTGATTACATTTATGGATGTGACCTTATATCATGGTAGCAGTAGAAAGTAAGATAAATTGGGTTCTAAACCACACATACAATAGCAGGCAGTACTGTTTAAAGATTAATAAGTGATCTCACTATAGCACTTCAGCTGCCTACAGCCTAAAAATATCTTTCCTGTGGTACTTCCCAGGCAGTCCCTCAGGGACCAATAAACCAAGAGCACTAGACAGATCTGAACTTATCTATCACAGCTTTGATTGTGCTCTTGGGCACTATATGTTTGTTCTTAAAAGCGTCTAATTCACTGCCTGTTCATAGCATTCGTTACTTGAAGCAAAGGACACTCAGAGAAGTAAATAAAACTTTTAAAAGACATATTGTAAAGTGAATTCATTTCATTTCCCTTTTTATGTATTGAAACCCAAAACTATATACTATTCTATAGATGTGAGTTTTGCACCTCTTTTACTTTGCCAGATATGAACTACACATGTCTACGTTTCACATACTATGTGAGACATTTCTGATTCTTCATTGCACAGAAATGTTAGGCACCTCATTTCAAGGTTTTCAAAGGTACCAAACACTTGAGAGACTTTATTTTGTAGGGTTTATATCTTCTGCAACAGGAATCCCAGAAGGAAAGAAGCCAATGTGAAGAATTTAAAACTCTGCCCATAGATCATGGCTTTCCCTCCATGCCAGGGCCTTCGTAATCAGAAACACACACAGAGTGTTTGACGTCTCAAGATTTCTTTTTGACTAGTATCTGCAAAGCTTCTCAGGATGGAAAATGACTGCAGAATCTGTTATTACTGAACATTAGGGTAAATAATTCATACTACGCAGTCATAGTATTTTACAATTGTTTGACTAGCTAGAATTTGTAATGGTACTCACTTGAATATACTGCCATTTGGAGTATATCAAGTATCAGATACATAACAATAAGCACCACAAACATAAGAAAGCATCTTTCTTTTAGTGCCTGTTTCTTTATTTATGAAAAGATGTTGAAAAACAGTTAGGGCTCATTATCTATAGCCTAAAGAAAAGCCTTGTAAAAAGACCAGATGACAGGATATGACTAAAAATTAGAGACAAACCAGATAATTCAAACTGAACAATTTCCTTTAGAGGCAAAATGTTTCAATTTGTCTCTATTGAACCATTAACTATACAGTTTTCACATCTTTTGTGTGAGTACAGGCAATCTATATGTGTACAGAAAGAAAAAAAAGACAAGGTCTTCTTGTAAGGTTCAAACTGAATTTCTAATTAGCACAGTGATTTCTAAGAAACTATTTACATTTGTTCATACTAAAGTGATAATAACCCATTATTTAATATTTTTAAAATAATTACATTTGGCTGTGGTATTTTGTTTTCATATTCTATTTCTTTTCCAACACTCCTTAGAACAAACAGAATTTTCTATCAAATAATTTTCATTTTAGTGTTTCCAAGACAAAGAGAACATAAGCATGACTACAACTTAAACAGGTATATAACAAACAGCAATTGTTACAGAGCATAATTTACCTTCTTTAATGACACCTCCTTGCGCCAATTACTAGTGCCACACAATCCAGTTGTTAAATTATTATATTACCCGTCAATCAAAATCAGGCAGATTCCACAGAAACATACTACGGTGAACAGAAATGATGACTTTCCCATCTAATGTCTTTATAATTGTTTATTTTTGTCACTTTTGAGCTTCAGATAAAAGTCACTTAGTTTTCATTTTAATTTTGGACACTATAGTAGAGATTAAGACTAAAGTGAAAAGAATTGTAATTCGATAAGACTGGAATGCAGGTTTGGAACCAGCTCTTTCATCCTCATCAAAGCACTGAGATGTCTGAAGTACAACCTGCACTCCCTGTTGAAGGAATGAAGATACACAGTTCTGATGAGCAGCAGGTGCAGCATTATCACTGCTCCTCTGAGAGAGAAAGCCATCTCCTCAGCCGATAACCCCCACTGAGCCTTACAAAGATGGCTATTTCTTGACTTGCCTTATCCTGGAGAACTGTAGCTGATAAGTCTCACAATGTAGGCCTGGAAAAGTTTATTACACGAATGATCCACCATCTATTTTCTCTAAATATTAGCATGAAAATCTGCAACACATTCCAGGTTTTTTTCTTAATATATGAAAAGTTGTGAACCTTCTACAGGCTAACATCACAGGAATAATCATCACTATCATAAACTCATATTTATTGAAAACAGTGGTTATAAAAGTACCATGAGCTATATATGAATTACCAGGTAACATATCCTTTTTTAGTTTATTTAAGTTTATTGGTATTATTTAGGTATACATAATGACTGCACTCATTACAGGGAATTTGTATCTGTACATGATGTATCTTGATTCTTCTTCTTTCCTTCATTCCCATCCCCTCTTTTGAAACGCCCTCCCCCTCCTCATTCACAAAGCTCAGTTTTCATTTTATCCTTCTTTTCTCTTTTTTTCTTTTAAAAGTTTATCAATGAGAAAGCTTTGGATACACTGAGAAACTACACATAAGTCTTAATATTTGCTTTCACTTTGATCACTACAAAACATACAATTCAAACTGAAGACCAGCTGTGAAAAACACCATGCCACATACATTTTCTATCTATATCTCTTCTTTTTTCATATGGACTTCATAAACTTTTAAATTTCCTGGTTATAACTCTCGTGTTATTTCATAGTTATTTAGTCATATAATTATTTTGACAAATTCATTTTTTATGGTTAACTTGATATATTAAATCATGTACTCTTAATTTGGATAGCACATAATTTAAGAAGGGAAAAATAACAGAGTAAAATATCTAAGAGAGTAACAAGAAGAAATTACTGTATGTTATGTTGTGCAAAATGGGGAAAATAAAATTTAAAGGAGCATCTGTTTGATATATATGAACAAGAAATTTATAATTATTCTGTAAGTCCCAAATGTAATGACTTTCTCTCAAAACCTTGAGATCTTCAACACCACAGACATTTCAGCAATGGCTAAATAACCATCCATCTGGCGTGTTGACAAAAGTTCCTGAATTGGAAGAAAGGTTAAAATAGAAACCCTCAAAAATCTCTTTCACTTTCTGATTCCATAATTTAATATGCTATGCTTAATGAGCCATTCGTTATCTCCACGGGGTGAGTAATCTACAGCACGTTTCTCCATGTTGTGTTCCTGCCAGGTCTAGAAACTAAATTAAATTAGATGTATCGCCACCTGAAATTAGGAATAGGGAGATGACACATTATAATGACTCGAAGAGTGTGAGGCCCTTGAATTTTCCCTTAAAATGTTCAGGTCTACTGTCAATAAAACTTTCATATACTATTCTATCCATATCATTTACCATTACTACAAATATGAAGGATCAAATAAGAGAGATATTAATGTCATTCAACTTAAAATCTGAAAGTTTGATAAAATACATTTTAATTCACTAAATATGAACCAGTAGAGAATTGGCCATGTCACAGATACATTCTAAGTACTTCCTAAAATGTAAAAGATTACCGTTGTTGGTAGGAAAAAATATTTGTTTTGAGGGGCAAAAGTCCACTGTAAGCCACTAAAGTAAATTGCAATAGCATATTTAATACTTATTCATATCTGTCACTAAATTTATGTAATATTGGAAAAGTAAACAAATCCCAGAGTCACTAAATTATTCACTGAGGTGAATCATATTAAGTGGTGGACTGCCACATTGCATATAAATATTTTATATGGACAAAAACTTTGTAAGTAGAGGGTTTTTTTTTTTTGCTTCCTCTCATATTCAATAGGCTTAGAAATGTATTACTTGTTGCCTTGGCATTTTTATTAGGAATAATTTGAAAAGGTAAATTTTTTAAAGATGTATAATTTTTAAACTACTAAAATTAGGATGAAATATGTGGTTTCCATGTATCCTATCCATTAAAAATTGCAAGAATATGCAAGTAGAAATTTTTAAACCATAACAAAAACTTGATTTTGATCAAATGAAAAGACCGAATGAATCACAAAAGATTGAGGTAAATAAAACAAATCACAACTAACAATCCAACTGAAATATGCCAACTGAAGCATGTGACTGTCATCACAGAATGGGGGTGGCAGACATCATTTATCATTAAATTTTGCAAATGATGCTATCACTGAATACAGTCATATATAATTTAATAATATGGAAAATTTAAAAATAAATAAGCTAGATATTAAAATGTCAAGTAGAAAATCTTAAAGCTTAATGCCAAACAAGTTGCAGAATGATAGAGGCAGTGTGTTACATAAAGAAATAAGTTGATTTCTTATTGCCCAATTTAAAAGCAAGTTGAAAGTATTCTACTTGCATAATCTTGTAATTTTAATGGCATGAATACATGAGAATCACATATCTTGCTGTATTTATGCTAGTTGATAATTATATAGCTTTAAAAATACTTAGCTTTTCAAATTACCCTAACAAATATGTCAAAGCAGTACATACCATATTTCTGCTTCTTGGAAAGTTAAGCCAAAACTCAGTCTGAATCTAAAAGATTCTGGTTGCTATCAAGATCAACATCCTTGATCTTTCAAGATCAATTGTCTCCTGCATTAATCAGTTAGTGAATAAAAACATTCTTATACCTATCAACAATATTTAGCAATAGTTAATATTTTACCATGTTTGATACGTACTTTGTTCTTAAAAGTAAAATTTAAAAGATATATTCAACATCAACCACCCATCTCAGTTCCTCTCACATTTCAATAAGAGGTTAGTTCTACCTGAAAGTGTCTTTCATTCAAATCAGTGTTTCCATAAATAGTATGTGGTTTTACTAATTTTTAATCATGGTTTGAATATATCATATGTGTAACATTCTGCAACATCTTTTTCCATGAAGTGTTATATTTTTAAAATTTCCCATTTTTAAATTTGTGCAATAACTTTCTGTATTTTTAATTTATGCATGGAATTAAGTGATAGGTCTAAACAACTATTTCTCCTTTGCACCATTACCTATATATTATTTATAATTTTTATTATAAAAATGCTGCAGGAAGAGACAACCTACAGCACGTGAAAAAGTGTTGAATAGACACTATTCATCTGAAAAAAAACTTAGTATCCAAAATATATAAGGAACATCAACATCCCAACAGTAAGAATATACATACACTGATATAAAAGTGGGCAAAGGATATGAACAGACATTTTTTTAAAAAGTATGGAATGATAAATAAAATACCCATTGACATATATGTATATATATGATTTATATCCATAAATTCAGTATCACTCATCAATAAAAATAAATGAAGTAGTGATCCAAGGAACAATAGTCACAAAAGATTGCATACCATATGATTTAATGTATAACATATACCTAGAACAGACAAATCTATAGGTATAGAAAACACATTAGAGTGAAGGAATAATAGGAGAAGCTAACAAATAAAGGATGTGAGTTTCCTTGTAGTGGGATAAAAATTTGAAATTTGATTATGATGCTTTTTTTACAACTCCATGAATTTTCCAAAAAACCATAGAATTGGAATAGTCTTGGGAGGCAGGACAAGATAGTGGAATGGTAAACAGCAGGGTAAGCAGCCTCCCTGAAAGATACCATCCAGATGCTGGAATATAGCAACATAGGGAAGACAAGAAGGAGGGAGGCGGGTCCTCTGGACCCAGGAAGAATCTAAAGTGAGAATTGAAGCCCACAGAAAAAGTAAAAAGAAACATTCAAACAAAGAAGGCAGTGGCTGGTGGCACCTCTGCCCAGAGCCAGACCTACTCTGTGAAAGGAGTTGCTGGAATCTGGGGATGCACCGTCGAAGTGCTGTGGCCGCAGTGGTAGCAGCGACCCTGGAGGCCTCTGCACAGAGAGGCAGCATCAGAGGAGAGTGGCAGTGGACAGGGGGAGCAGATCCGGAGGACTAAACTGGTGAGTGCAGCAAACCCCAACCTCCCACGAGGGAGAACAAGGGACTGGTGGCCATTTGGGGGCCAGAGCCACTACCTAGTTGGGCACAGTCCTGTGGAGGTTGCTCCAGCTGAGCCCCAGAGGGTCCCAGTGGGTGACCGGCTCAGTCTGGAGACCACAGCTTCACATGTGCCATAGGGGAGATAGTGGAAAATTCGCAGATAACTGGCCCAGATGCCCAGGTGTTGGCCCCACCCCCGTGCACTGTGCCAGACATCGGGGAGCCGAGGTGGGCTGGGGAAAGGCAGTGGACAGTGCTGTAACAGTGCACCCAGTGGTAACCATCAGATATCCACAATCAGCACTGCCTAGAAGAACCAGTCTAACCTTGAAAGAGATTACAGACAATGCGTGTAATACCAAGATCCCTGGCACACACTTATCCAGAACAACCCAGGAATATGTCAAGACAAAGAAGCAAAAGGCAGTCTCTGGCCTCCTATCCAAGCAGAACAAATCCAGGAGAAGCAAATGCAGACCAGGTTGGGAGTCCCACAACTAAAGTCTCTTGGGTGATGACAACTGAAGTAAAGAAACAACTTCAAGAAGCTATAAAAGAAATTAGAACAGAAATACTAACTCAGCTAAAAGAAGAAATGAAGAACATAATAAAAGAATTGCTAGGCATCTCTAAAGGAGACATAGATGAAAAATGGAGCATAGGAAAACGAAGGAAACCTGGAATGAACAATATAAAAAAGATTTAGAATACATGAAACAGATTCAAAGAGATTACCAGGAAATCAAAAACTCCAATGAAAGTTGGCAAAACCACTTGAAGGAAACTAAAGATAGACTTTCAAACCTTGAAGACAGGTTTGCAGTTTGTGATCATGAAAGGAAAGATCTCTTAAAAATAACAAGAAACCTGGAAGTAACAGTACAATGGCTACAAGACAACCCAAAGAAATATAACTTAAGAATAAAAGGTGTGAGTGAAAAAGCAGGGATCAATACAAATCAAATTAAAAGCCTATTTACAGAAATAATTTCAGAAAACTTTCCAAGCATGGGAATAGAAAGTGACTTTTAGATAAGTGAAGCATATAGAACTCCAGCTAAACATGACCAAAATATACCTACACCCAGACATATAATAATCAAGATCCCAGAAATTCAACACAAGAACACAGTATTAAAAGCTGTTAGAGAGAAAAAAAAAATCACCTACAAAGGAAAACCCATCAGAATCACGACGGACTTCTTAACACAAACCATCAGGTCAAGAAGAGCTTGGAATGAAGTATTTCAAGCCCTGAAAGAAAACAACTTCCAACCCAGGTGGATGCACCCTGCAAAACTATCTTTCAAAATCAACGGAAAAATAAGATACTTCCACGACAAAGAACAACTAAAGGAATTTATGACAACGAAGCCAACGCTACAAAGAATACTGAAGGACATTTTAGAGAGAGATAAAAAAGTTCACAGCTCCACAAACAGCAGCAGAGGGTTAACACCGAGTGGGGCAGACAATTGAATAACCCATCATTGGGATTTGAGTTCAGTATTGTTTTCAATGAGCTGTTTAGTTTGATCTTATTCTATCTCAACCTGCCTAATTTTATTATATATGGTGACACAGACAGCTATTCCAAAGATAACAAAATATATTAGGGTAGCCTTTATTGATATTTGATCACCTTGTTTTGAAACCCTGTATTGCTTTCATTGTTCTGTTTTTAGTGATTTTAACCTATTTTGGTTTTTTTATTGTATTATAACAGATGATATAGGCAATGCTTAGAAGATAATATGAGGCATTATAGAAATCAACATTGTATTACTATGTATTGCTTCCATTGTTTTATTTTTTATTGGTTTTATTCTGTACTATTTTGTTTAATTATATTAGGCCCAATAGTATGGGCAGTTATTTTGAAGATAACAAGAGGTATTACAAGGGGAAAGGAGGAAAGAAGGAAGGCAAAAGGAAAAAGACATAGATTTATACGTGGGTATACATAAGATGGTCAAAATGAATATACTACTAAATGCATTAACCATTGAGAAAGAACAGTTGATACTCATATGATTAGATCATTTTACATGTCTATATCTGTCAATCTGAGCAACCCCTTTGAAGCTAATAATATACAATGTTACAACCACTGTCAAATTCCAACCATCTCATTTTGTAAACCTATAATGTTACAGTATCAGATTTGTTGTTGATGGTTGTTGGTCCCTTTTGCTTTTTGTTTCTCTTTTCTGTGACCATTGTTTTATTTTTTTATTGGCTTTATCCTGAACTATTTTGTTTGATTATATTAGGCCTGATGATATGGGCAGTTATTTTAAAGACAAATAAGAGGTATTCTAAGGGGAAAGGAGGAAAGAAGGAAGGGAAAAGGAAAAAGACATAAATTTATAAATAGGTATACATAAGATAGTTAAAATGACAATATTACTAAATACATTAGCTATTGAAAAACAACAGTTAATACTCATATGATTAGATCAATTTTACATTATATCTGTTAATCTGAACAACCCCTTTGAAAGCAACGATATGTACAAGTACTGCCAAATTCCAACCATCTCATTTTGTAAACCTATAATGTTATTGTATCAGATTTGCTGTTGTTATTTGTTTGTCTCTTTTGCTTTCTGTTTCTCTTTTCTGTGTCCATTTTCTCTTAAATAAAAAAAATCTAAAAAAAAAACCATTGAATTGTCCACTTTGAATAAGTTACTTTATGTGATATACAAATTATTTCTTAATGAAATTGCTACAAAAAATAAAAGAATAAGATAGCAGGTGGCAGCATAGAATCCAGTGGAAAAATTACTAAATCTTAATATCAGAAATAATGCTAAGTGATAGAGCTTTACCAAACAAGCTGATTGAAAACAATGTCTTTTCTGGTAAAACACTGGTGAATATCTACTTCACAGACACTAGGATAAGTGACATTCAGAAAGAAGAGAGATCACTGATCTGAAATTTAGAAAGAGGGGAAGGTACCGATTGGGCCGATTCTATATTCATTTTAAAAACTATGCAAGTAATATTTTATTGGGATTTAACTAAAACTGCACTCCATTTCAAAGTAGCCTTTCTTAAATGATTTAGGCTTTCTTAAATGATTTATTTCTTTCTATAATAATTGATAATTTCATTCCCCCAAGGTCAGAGAATTTTGACACACTTTCTTTATTGTCACAGATCTCTCACTGTTGTTTTTGCTATGATCTGTCAATGACAAATCACCCGACCAGTCATTCAGTTTGGACTGATTTATCTGAGGGACTAGACAGGGTCAACCCCCAATACCAGGTGCCATAGTTTGGATCTAAAATATCTCCCAAAGACCTATCTGTTCAAGGCTCGGTCTTCAGCTTGGTTCCTTTTGAAATGTTGTGGGAGACTTCAAGACATTGAGCACAGTGGGAAATTCTGGGTCATTAGGGACAGCCCTCTAAAAGATGCTGTGGGACCCTGGTCTCTTCCTCTCTCTTTTTTGCTTCCTGGCCCCCTCAAAGTGAGCAGCTCGCTGTGCCACATGCTTCCCACTGTGATGTGCTGCCTTTCCAGAGGCCCAGCAACAACAGGGCCAACGAATTATGGACTGAAACTTCCAAAGCTGTGAACCAAAATGAACCTTGTCTCTGTATAAACTGATCATATTTATATTTATTATAGCACCAGAACATTAGACTACAAAGTTACAAGGACAGCACACACAAACGAAAAGAAGAAGCACAGATTGTGGCACTTGGATATTGAAGGATACTTGTCATCGAAACAAAGGTGTCAAGTGCAATTTTAGCTATTATTATATGTGGCTGGTTACTACTAAAGATCAATGGAAATCAAGATAAATTTAGGATCTATTCAACAGATTTTATTTAGCACTTTCACATGCCAGCCAGTGCCCCAGATCATGAATAAAACTGATGAATTCCCTTTCATGAAAGCTACATTTTAGGAAACTATATGGTAAGTAAACGAATGAATGAGTGAGAAGGTGAATCAGTGTATGGGTAGGATTTCAGGAAATAATGTGTGCCCTCAAAAATTTCAGTACATAAAGGAGATAAAAAACATAAATAATGCAATATCTTTTTTGGAGAGGAGTAAAGTCTTTCTGATAATGAGATGCTTGCACAAAGACAAGATGAAAGTCAGGAACCAGTCATATGGATATTTTTTTCAAGAAAATAAGATGTCACTAGAAGCATAAGAAACTGGAATAAAAGTTAAGAAACTGGAAATTTGAAGATTATTGTAGTAATTTAAATAAGAAATGGTGGTGGCTTGGGATGGATGCAAGAATTATAGATGGGGTAATGTCTAATGGTTAAGCTTAGCTGTGTCAACTTGATGGACTTGGAAGTTGCCTGGGGGATTTGTAAACCATAACCTGTAGGTTTGCCCCTGGTGAGTCATGGTAGGCTGACTTTAGGGAATATATATGAATCCTAGCTTCTCTGGCATTGTTCCCTTATTTTGGTTCCATGATCTAGCACTTTTGCTCTACCACACACTTCTGTCATGACATCTTTTGCCTTTGGGTTTGCTAACCATGGCCTAAGTCCCCTGAAACTGTAAGCCAAATTAAATTTATTTAAATTGTGGGTGATAGGCATTGTGCCCCAGCTTTGGAAAGCTGACTCTTTCAGACATTTAGCACCAGAGAAGTGGAATTGTTGTTATTGCATCCAACCATGTGGTTCAGAAGTCTTTGGAAACAATTTGTGAGAAGTCTTTAAAAAGATATGAAGACATGGGCTCGAAATCCCCTAGAGTGCATAAATGGAGATTGATGGGTTATTCTTGTGGCAGTTTGGACGGAGATTCAACTTGATCAGTTTGGGGTCCAAACTGATGATTGATGTAACATACTTCTAGTTGTGTCTAGGTGGGTCATGGAGGTATGGCCTTAAAATCTATATTTTGTCCCTTTCCTCTTCCATTCTGGCACTCTTTGCTTGCTCTGCATGCCAACTGCCATGAACTAAGGATCTTTGTTTCACCATGCCCTTCCACCATGATGTGTCTGCCATGGAGTCAACCAACTATGGCCTGGAAAACTGAGACAAATTAAACATCTCCTCTTTTAAATTGGGGATATCTGGTATTGTGTTCAGCAACGGGAACACTAATACAGTTTTGGCTTGAGCTGAGAAGACCAGAATGCAGTAAGGTATGCCGGCAGGAAAGGCCAGGCACAGGAAGTTTCAGTTGGGAACAAGACTCTCTTGATAATTAGACTGGATGCTATGTGTATAGGCAAAAAGATAAATTGTCTGCATTTTGCCCATGTTCTGAGAATTAGCCCAAAAACAAGATGAAGGGTAGTGGCCTGACGAATCTGGTGTAGGAAATTTCAGGGTAAGCCCTACATTCAAGTTGTGGTATGGATACTACTACCAGACTTAACCAAATTTATACTGAGAATTTGGAGCAGAAAGTAGATATTTTAAAAATATCAATTTTGATTGGAAAGGAACTATTTGTAATATTGTGAACAAAGAAGGTTGCTGAAGAAATCAATATCATAAAAAAAAGTCTACACTCTCACCAGCAGTGGAGAAGTATTCCTTTCTCCCCATAGCCCCACCAACATTTGTTATCAGTTGATTTCTTGATGGCAGTCATTGTTTCTGAAGTGAGATTGCATTTCCCTAATGACCAGTGATGTTGAACACTTCTTCATGTATTTATTTGCCATTTGTATTTATTCATCTGAGAAGTGCATGCTCATCTCAGATGCACATTTTTGAATTGGGTCTTTGAACTTGGGGGACATGATGTTTTTCAATTCTTTATATGTTCTAGATATAAGTCCTTTGTCTGAGGGACAGCTGGCTAAATTTCTTTCCCATTCTGTGGGTTTTCTTTAAACTGTGTTGGTGATTTCTTCTGAAGTGCAAAACCTTTTTAATAAGATGAGATTCCAGTTGTTGATTCTTTGAAGTACTTCCTGTGTGATTTGAATTTTGTTCATGAACTCTTTGCCAACCCCTATGTCTTCAAGATTTCTACCTACCTTGTATTCCAGTAGATTTAGTGTTTCTATTTTGATATTTAGAACTTTAATCCATTTTGACCACAGAATGGAAAAATAAGATGTTGTATTTTTATACAATGGTATACTACTCAGTTATAAAAAAGGATCATCTTGAGACTTTTATAGGTAAATACAGGCAATTTGAGGCCATACTTATAAGTGAAATAAACTTGCATTCATAAATAACACATTGTCTCTCTAGTATAAAAAATAAAAAAATAAAAACTGAAAGAGTAATAATATCCAAAATGTACAATACATATTATAATCATGAAAGTGAAAGAAAGTGCTCAAAGGAAAAAACAACTGGGATGGGTAAGGAGAAAAGGAAGAAAGGGAAAGATTGTATGTATGTTGGTAAACATATATAAATGTATGTATGTATATGTATGCAAGATAGATAACTATACTACTAATCTCTGTTATCAAAAAGAACAGTTTGTGATGTCATTGTTTGATTGATCATATTTGTGCCTAGATCTTGTAACTTGAACAACTCCTTCTAAGATAACAATCTACAGTGTGTTAACTAGTGTTAATTTCCTATTGTTTTTTTTAATTCTGTATCATTTCTACCCTTTTTTTCTGTTTTGCTTTTTAAAGTTGAAAAAAAGTACTTTGTAAGGAAATAAAAAGAAAGATGCCTTGTGGACATCTCAAAAATCAGCAGGGTCCCACCCATTATAGGCTCAAGGGTGGAAATGTGTAAAACTTTTATTTAAGAGGAAAGTTGCTGGGTCCTCTGCTCAAGAAGGAATTAGTTCCTGAGGATTCTTTTTACTGTGCCCAGCTATCTAGGCACTCAGAGTCCCTGTAGCCATGGTCAAGAAGTCCTGGCTACTTTTCCCACTGACAGTACGTTGGCATTGTCTATGTGATATTTATTTTACTGGCTTGCAGAACGCAAGAATTTTGGGGTGAGAGAAGTCTTCCCCTGATTTGAAAAGGAGGCAAGGGATGCCATTGAGAGACAAGTATATGAAGTTAGGGGAATCAAGCTGAGGCTATGGTGAAAATCTCAAGAAGTCAGAAATATCAGGACTGTAGAATGTCTGCTGATGCAAGCTGTAAGCCATTGAGTGGAAACAGCCAAAGCTAGAGGTCATGTGGGTTGTAACACTCAAAACCATAGGGATGAGACCATCCAAACCCTCTAGAATTCACGTCTCACCAACAGGCTTCTCAGATGCTAGATATGGAGTTATGGCACTTAATGCTTGCCCTGTTGTATTTCATCCTTGCTTTGGTCCTATTCCTCACTTTTAGGATGCGTATTTTCACCCTACACAATTATACTTTGGGACTGTGTTTATACACAAGGAGTTTCACTGAAGATGTTAATTTGGTGGTTCTTATAGTAATACTTTATTGAATGGACTATTCTGTTTTCATTCCATGCAGCATAGTTGTATCATTTTAGGTGGGATTATAAAATTGTTAGTGTCTTTATTTAGAAATTAAGTAGGGTTTAGAGACAAGGGATGAATGTGGTGGTCAAGATGACAAGGGGTGGAATGTGGTGGTCAAGCTTAATTGTGTCAGCCTGGGTGGCCCACAAGCCTTGTACAGGATGAGAAAAACATAAATCTGATGAATCTAGGTGAGTCACAGTGGCCTGATCTTAGAGACTATGCATTATCCGTGGGCTCTTCCTCTATGGTGCTCTTCCCCTGTTCTGCTTCCTGGCTGCCATAAACTGAGCATCTTTGCTCCACAGAAAAGATTTTCAAGGTCCTAGCCTCAGAGAACCTTATCCTTCACAAGACAGATCAATGAGGAAAAACAGAAAGAATAGTAAAAGAAAGCACCCAATGACAGAGGGTGATAAATGAGATTTCCTGCAGGCCTGGTGAAGGAAGCGCTTCAAGGAGGAGTTATATATGAACAGTCAGCTGTTTGCTACTCATACATCAGGTTGGATGAGGCTTAAGAATTTACCATTAGATGTAGCAAAAAGGAAACTATTGATGATCTTGAAATCAACCATTTTATGCACTGATAGATATGAAAACCTAGAAGGATTAAGGACAGTTGTGATAGTGCCTATATACATTTTGAAAAATATTGCCATAAAGTGATCAAAGAAACTAAGGTGGCTAAAAATGTACAATATTGAGAGATATCATAGCACATTTGTGTAAGAATTTTATAGCCAGAAAAGAATAATTGATGATAGGGAGTAAAATGGATAGTAGTAGGAACACATGGACATAAAGAAGGAGAATCATAGTTATTGCGTGAACTTGAGCACAAATGTAAATATCAAATGTGCTTTTATTCTAAAAATATTAGTTTAAACTGCTCTGAATCTTCAAAGAAAAAATACTAGCATAAAAATTGTAGAATGCTCTAAGTTTTTGTCTCACCTTCACTCAATTTTGTGAAAATTCTCAGTGTAAGGGGACTCCTTCAGCATGTTCTATGCACTTGCTCTCTGGTTTATGTAATCTAAGCATGTTTCTGTTAAAGGCTATTGCAAAACCCAACAGAGATTTGAATGACATTTATTCAAGCCTCAGCGTCAGATTAAGATGCTAGAAATTATGCTGATACCTACAAAATGTTACTTTGTTTTTTTTACCTTGAGCCTTGCAGCCAGATAATTTAGCTTAAGGCAGTCAGAGCACATTCCTCTACAAGACTGTTTTTCCGGAAAACAGCTGTTTGTAACACAAAGCTGCATTGCTGTGTGAATCATTAGCACCAAGTTTTTTTGTTGTGGTGGTTGTTGTTTGTTTGCTTGTTTGTTTTTATTTTTGGCATGGGGTCTGCAAAATTATATCATGGTTATTATTCACAGTTTAATATTTTATTTCAAAGTATTTCCTATGTAAAATCATGCTGTGGTACAGAAATACAGGAAGCATGAAATTAATCAGCTATCCAGTCAGATCTTCTAGTTAACCATTACATCCTACAAAATATATCACAACCCCCTTTATTCTATGTGCTTAAAGATGAAATATCTAGAGTAACTTATTTTTTGTCCCAACAGAAACTTAATTGGTGAATTTAAATAATGGTTAATGTGTTTGGATGCCTTACAGTTTAGAATTAGCACCAGCGACCAGTTATTTTCCTGTACAGTGGTTCACTCATGCCACTGCTGGGAGCAAGCATCATTAATCCTAGAAATCGTTTGTTCATCCCCACCCTCAAAAGTGTTTCATTTAAGTTTCCCTATGTCATGTTCTTATTGATTTAAGAACTTTAGACACACAGAGATGGATAGATCAATATAACCAGAATTGTGTTTAAAATTTGGATATATATTTTCCATGAAAGTGACTTTTATATATGGCATGACTTTTATATGTGGTATAACTGGTCAAGCTTTCATACCCCTTGATCTGAGTCCTAAAACTAAAAATATGCTTCCCTGTGCCCAGTCTATAATGAAAGAACAAAGACAGTAGAGCTAAGTGTTATGGGTGGGATCTTGACTGTTCTCCAAAGGCACATGCAAAGAAGACTTGATGTGCCACACATCAGTACTCAGAGATGGGGCCTAGAGAGGTGACCGGATTCAGAGACTACTCATCATTGGTAAGTTCTTAGCTGAATGGGCTATCAGGAAGTGGGATCTCATTGGAGGAAATCGTTCAATGGAGACCTGACTTTGAAAGGACAATATATCAAGTCACCAGTTTCTCTCCCTCTCACTCTCTCTCCCTGCCTCTCTCTCTCTGCTTCTAAGGTGAGACAGGCCTACAAATAATCTAGACAGCTGACTATAGGCTGAAATATCTGAAACCATAAGCCATGATAAACTTTTCTTTCTTTGTTTTTCATAGTTACTTTGTCTCAGAGACAGAAAGCTGACTTACACAATACAATAAAGACAAATTGGAGCTAAACATTATGGTGCAGGCCTGTGATCTCAACACTCCAGGTGACTGAGGCAGGAGGATCTGAAAATTTGAGGGTAGACAGGCAACTTAGTCATTTAAAAAGACTCAGACTTTAAATTTATTTTGAAGAAAGTCAGGGGATTTAACGTAGTACAAACACCCTTGATTCCATCTCCCAAGAAAGAAAAGGAAAGGAAAGGAAAGGAAAGGAAAGGAAAGGAAAGGAAAGGAAAGCAAAGCTTCAGAAAAGTGCTCTGGAAAGACATTCAAGGATCATATTATAAGATGTCATCTATTTCTTAATTAGTTCACAGTTCTGCTCCTTGAGAGAGACTTCTCAGGATTTTTGTATAATTACTCCTTAATTCTGCCCTGTAGAATTCCATCAATTATTCTATTCCATTATACTAATTAGCCATATGCATTGGGCATGAGAAAAAATATCATTTATGTAAGATGGACCATCTTTGCAACCTATTATTATATTGAAAATTGATCCAATGGTCATTTTAACATTTCTTCATCTATCATGTGCTTTGACAGTGCAACCTTC